>BLKR01013130.1:0-13567 GCA_011170035.1 Teleogryllus occipitalis | reverse complement strand
TGAAGCTTTGAAATTTTGAAAAGCATTCTTAAAAATTTGAGGGGACTTTATAAGAAGCCCCCCGGACATTTTCCAAATTTTCTCAAAAACGACTGAAATTTCTTGAAAGAATAGAGTGAAATACACTTGTAAAGTTTGCAGAGGTCCAATTTTCACGGTTAACTCCGAATTTTCGAAAACTGCAAAATTTTGAATTTTTTCGGCGTCTTCCTACAATTTTAAAAATTGAAGATGGAGATGTTTCCTTCAAATGAAATTATTGTTCCTATAATTAGTTCTTTCATTAACCCATTAGTGCCCAGAACTATTTTGTGCGCATAGCGCTCGCTCATTGTTCTCTGCGTTCGTCGCCCACAGGAACCGTTGGAGCTCTGTGGCGGGCAAGTTTTGTAACATTTAGTATAATCACTGGCGTTGTGTTCCCAACATTTGCTTACCAGATCGTCCCAGAGCGCAAAACCGTTGGTTATATGAAAATTTTTTCTATAAGAAGCAAAACCGATAGAACATGGCTGCACATGCCCCGTCAACTTCGGTGAGGACCAACCACCGTTTACTTTACACCGGCCTCTCCCTCTGACTTACGCACAGGCACATAGCAGCTAAGCACGGTTTAAGACGATTCGAACCGAGGCAAGTCATACGTACACCCTGGTCATGAGTGTAGATTGCCTTAGCGATCAGGGCTACATCGACATCTGGCAATTGGGAATGAAAAAACTTGTTTCTTTTAGGATGTCCACGTCTACTGAAATAAAATTTGCAAAATAATTGCAAAGACATTGAAACAACGCCGTCGCCATTTTAAGATACCAGATGGTAACGCTGGGCACTGATGGGTTAAGGTCATGTAATTTTTTTTTGTTGAAAATTTTAGTAACTACTAAAATTTTTTAAAAATACATAAATAAGATTTTCTTAAAAACGACTCAAATTTTTTTCTTCACAATTTTGGTATATATAGTGCTCAACGTACTTTATAAGATGGCATAAACGCCATATTGCCCTATCGTTTTGTTTCTTCAAGAATTACAAAAATTTAATTTTTTGACTTGTCTTTTACGTCATCGTTAATATTTTGATCAGCGGCCTTTTTTTTGTATTTATAAGCGATATTATTGCATTTATGAGTACATGTGCTTTAAATAATGTCATAAGTTTCTCAAAACTCAAGATTTCTCTGTTAAAAATGAGCGCTTAAAATTCTGCGTTTCCAGAAACGCTCAAAAACCCAATTTCAAAAATGGCTCCAAATTTTTTCTTCAAATTTTCCAACGGATATTGCTAATCGCATTCTTTAATATGCCGTAACGCTTATTTTGGTATATATTCTTTGTTTTTTCACAAATTACATAATTTTAAAAATCTCAAATTTTTAATATCCGCTTCCAGCGAGTTGAATATATTATTGCATTTATGATCAGTGAGCTTCAAATGTCTCTAAACAGGCAAGGTTTTCGAAAACTCAATAGATTCCCGTGAGAAAGAGCTTCAAATTTCGTATTACAGCAACGATTAAACGCTACTTTTTGCTTACAAACCACACTAAATGTTTCAATAAAAATTGCTATTTAGGCGATACTCTTTTTTAATATTCTGCAAGTTATATTTCGTTTCTACTATTAAGAAACCGAAAAGTGGAGAAAATATCAAGAAAATCGATGACGATAGATGGCAGCTGGCCAGAGAATGGAGCAAGACGTTAAAGCCAGTCCACACAAAGGAAAATATAAAAATTTTTACTACGAGAAAGTCTGTGTCATTCTGTAGCACCATTAGTTCTTGCTTGCGTTCAGTTGAGTGATTCATTCAGTCATGTAGACCTTCGAGCATAGAATATATAGAGGCGCCATAGTCGCTTCCTACCCTGCGGAAAGTTGAGGCAAACATAAAACGACTCCGATGACGTCACAGGTTGGCAGAAGACCGGTATCTACGTATGTTGGTCATTAAGAGACTATCTTTTCGTTCCAATTTTAAAAGAATTTGTGTACATAAGCTAATTATTTCTGCATCGTCGGTAAACAAGTGAAACCCAATAGTTTTCTTTTGATACTTTCAATAATTTTCAACGCGATATACCTTTTAAGAAACTAAAAATAATGTTCATTGATGGATTTTTCGAGTACATTTTCACTGTTACTCGTCTCTGTTTGGAACAAGGCAATAATTTATAATTTAGTACATCTAATTCCATGACTAAAGCGATTTTAGTAATAAAACAACAAGGTTTATCTCCCCTTAGCAAAAGATACCGAGAAGAATTAAACTGAATGAATTTTAACTTGATTTATCTAAAAATGTAGGTTTTCGAGTTGCACGTTTGACTTGCAGACCAATACTATTGTATTTGCATGAAGTCTCTTTTCTTCTAGATTTTCTCCAAGATTTTCCTCTCCCCCATAACTGAAAATATCTAGGACCGTATTGACAGCAATCTCCTGGTTCAGGCATATTTTACTTACTTGAAAGAATAGTTATGGATATTATATGGTGTAAAAAAGGATTAAAACGTGTTTTTCTAAGGGTTGAGTATCTGAACATTTAGGTATTTATATATTAAAATTAAAGAGAATACTTGTCAGATACTAATATTTTATTCTCAAAAAAAAAAAAAAAAAAAAAACAAACATGCATTCATTTCATTTTATTTTTCAATTCACAGATAATTGGTTCAAATGATTATAAACGTACAGGTAAAAAATCATAACTCAAACTACAATTACTTAAAGTACAGTTAATTTTAAACATTTTCGATTTTTAAATAAAACACTTTTTGTGTATAAGCTTCTTACCCGGTTTGCTGAAAATTTTTCATTAAATTTCTTAGCTTCATAATGAAATCTTATGTCTAAATACTTGCTCCCTTATGTCTAAATATGTCCCTTATGTCTAAATATCTACTCCCTTTTGGTATCGATTCGTACATTTATAAGCACAGCAAGAACCCCATCTCGATCAGGTTTTTCGTCCAGTTTCCCTGATCCATTGAGCAAATGCTGAGATGGCCCCTTGTTTTGCTTCTGGACATAAATGTAACTTCATTTCTGTGCACGTCTTCTAGAATTCAGTGGGAAATACAATTATTCAAATTATCGTTTCCATGTTGTCGTGGCAGGAAGTATTATTCCGAACGACAACATGGATAAGAGCCAAAATTTATTGCTTATTTATCCTTGAAAATAGATTTTATTACATGGGAGGGTTGCTTTTTTTTGTTTTTTTATTTATTTAAGTAGTATATGACTTAGGGTAGGGAACACAGAATTTTGAAAATGTGCACACAATTCATTTTTCCCCATAGCACGTCATACGCAGTTTGAACTGTTTTTTGACGTAAAATAAATAAGAAACAACCATCTTCACTCACAATGCACAACAACACTCACAACGCACAACAACACAAAATACAACTGAAAGGAAGTCGGGAAATCCCATATCCGAACACTGCAATGAAGCCGGCTGCGCTGTTTTTGCCAACCTGTGACGTCACGAAGCAGAGTCATGTTTGCTTCAAAATTCTCCACCCAGGGCGCCTCTATGTATTCTATGCTCGAAGGCGTAGACAATGGAAGGAAATACTCCGCAGTGCAAACGGAGTGATTTGTCTGAAATATTCTGTGTAATGTGTAAATTCTGTGAAAAAAGAAAAAACCTATAACAGATCATATTGCTGAAATCTCTTTGTCGATTTGTACGGCAAAGAGATGAACGGGAGTACTGGAAGATCTCCGCTACCAGGTACTTTCAAAGACGATAAAACCCAGGTTTTATCTTGCCATAAATCCCCACATGATCCAGCCCGCTGACATGAACGTCGCACCTACCATCAAGTTCGGGAAAACAAACTATTTCTTAGTATTTGTGCTGGTCGTCTCGCACACACGTGCCTAATTAAAACCATATGAAATGCACCGTAAGAAATCTCACTTCGTATAATCAAATGACATGCCGAAGCATGTACATGAAGAAAATATGGACTGCAGAGCTCTTCTCTCGGCAAACCGTTCTGAGCATGCTTTTGGCAATTCTCCTGAAACTGACGATGCTGGGAATAGCATTCCATTTATCGTTCAACAATGCGCACAAGGGCAAGCGGGGGAAAACTTTTCTTATCATATTGGAGATCGTAACACTGATCTGTCTTGAAATTCCTGCCTCCGAAGTTTGAATGATTTTGTGATATTTTTTGCATGCTGAAATCAAATTCAACACCAGAAAGTTCCTATCACGTACCATTTAATTTTTTTTCATTTTATTTTCCTTATGGTGTAAGTCTTGCATGTTCAAAGGGTAATCATACGAACTGTAAACTTTACGACGTGTAGTTTTGTAATGTACAAGGATTTGAAAACCAAATGTATTTAGAATGCTTTTATTGTGTTTTTAGTAAACACCGAGAGCACCAGATGTTTCTTATCTGATACGGGGGGGGGGGGGCGAGCACGTCAGGAAGTTGGAGCGAAATAACGTGCACCCTTGTCATTATCCTATGAAGACAGTCAATCCATGGTTACAGACACATTCTTATCTTTATGAAAACTTACATTAGTGGTTTTAGTTTCTCTCACATTGCATTAGTACATGTCATCTGCAAAAGAAATCAGCTTCAAGTTGTATTGTGGAGTAGAATGTTGTGAATTTGTAGTAAGGTACGAAAGTATATTTATGAAGTCGCATTGCTCATGTATAAATGATCCAGAGCAGATTTGTCATATATGTGGGAAACACTTTGTCTAAACAGAGGCGTAATAGTACAGATTTTGTAAACAAATTAAACCTTGCCTATTTTATAATCAAACATGGAAAGCTAAGTAAACATTGGTCAAGCCAACAAAGAATGTAGAGTATGCATTAAAGATCCATGTGAAGCTTAAATTGTTCTCCTTCATAATGAAAATGTTTTTGGTTCAGTGCCTGTGGGCTATTCAGTGAACCTCAAAGAATCACATGCAAAATTGAGCTAATGTTATTGTGAGTAAACTTCAGTAAACAACTGGGAAGTTTGTGGCGATTTTAAAGTTTTTTTTATTTATTTTATGTCAAAAAGTTAAAAACTGTGACGTGCTATGGGGAGAAGTGAATTCTGTGATCCCTACCCTACGTCATATACTACTTGAATTTTTAATACAGAAAAAATGAGTTTTTTTTTTTTTTGCAAGGATTGTTAACAAAAGTATTCGCTCCGATGTAATAAAATATATTTTCAAGGGTAAATCAGCAATAAATTTGGGCTCTTATCCCTCATCCTGTCCTTCGTCAAGGAATAATACTTCCTGCCGCAACAACATGGAGAACGATAATTTGAATAACTATATTTCCCAATGAATTCTAGAAGACGTGCACAGATAAAGTTACATTTATGTCCAGAAGCAAAACAAGGAGCCATCTCAGCATTTGCTCAAAGGATGAGAGAAACTGGACGAAAAACCTGATCGAGATGGGGGTCATTGACCCAGGGGCTGCGGTACAATACTTGTTACAGGTTGCTTAGAATTTCATATTCCAAATGGTAAATAATACATTAAATATTACTGCTAAAATTAATGTTACCTTTCTTGTGATGCTCAGTATAGTTTCTAAATGTATAGAAACAGTTATGCAGCAGAAAAGATTTCACTTGGAATTTAAACTTTTCTATCGAATTTAATCGTTTAAAGTCATCTGGCAAAGTGTTGTAAAATAATGTACATGTATTGTATGTGATTTTTTTTGTAATGAGCTGTTGATACTGTCACCTGATGAATACGATTACTCCGTGGGTGTTGTAGTTATAGATATTGGCCTTTTCTGAAAACATATGCCCGCCCTTAAGCAAGTCATGTTTTACAAAAACCACTGATTCCGAAAACTGCGACCGGCACAAATTTTTATACCGTCCTTTGATAATACGGCGAGAAAATTAAGAAAAAATTTGAAGCCTTTTCTGAGAAAAAAAATGTTTAAAAATTCGAAGTAAAAAATAACTCCACCACCAGTGATTTTGCACGCATTTTATGATGCAAAATACCCACACTGTGGTGGAAGTAAAAAAGAAACATTTATCTATAGTTGTCCGATTTCTCTGTATACTGCAGGATAAAAATTTTAAAAAGTGCATTTTAAAAATATTAGATAAAGGATTTTTTGAAAAGTGCATTTTGATCTATACATACGAAAATAGGCAGCATTTCGGCATTTAAACACAAAATAGATATTTATTAGTAAAATAGGCACTATATAATACTCCTAATGCTTCAAAATGAATGTAATACTCAAAATGTGTGTAATACTCCTAATGCCTCAAAATGAATAAGTAACTTACAAGATTGCGTTTTCCGTTGAAGGAAAACAAATAGGCAAAAATCCGCAGTTTAGTTATTGATGTAATCGGGGCTTCTTCCTTTTGTTCAAGTGAACTCAGCTTACAAACTTTGGGTTTGGATCGTTCATCACCAGGAAATCTCTGTCTTTAGTTATCGCCAAATAGGCACCACAGGAACCTTAGATTACATACAATGGCTGACATTTCAATTTTTGGGAATCGAATAGGAATTCTGCGGAGAACATTTATTTCACCTCGTTAATGATGTATTTGAAGCAAGTGCCATTAAAATTATATTAAAATCGATGAAGTCAGAAAAAATGCTTTAAAAATGACGGAAAGGGGTAAAAATGACATACTAGTCGAAATCGACGAAAAATGAAAAAAAAGTCGACATACGTTATTTTGTCATAAAATAATTAATGTCCATACTATAAGGCATTGTTCTAATGTGAAAAGAAAAAATGACATTTTATTATAATCCGACTCCTAATCTTAACGGTTACATAACACAACAAAAATGTAATTTTATTCTCAGGAATGATTATATTCAAACTGGATGCGCATTAACCATTTCTTAATAGTATAACACAAAGAGCTATGTTAGAATATAGCAAGCTGTGCGATCCTACACGATTACTGGAAGTAACTCGATGAAAATATTAACTCTCATTTTTACGATGTTATGCGAGGCCAACCCGGAAAACTCCTAAGCCCAGGGTAGAAATTTCAGTAGTCCTCGTTTTTTGCTGGATCGAAAACTTAGCGACTCGTAAATGTGAGCGCGCACTGGATGACTGGATGACTTTTTGTAATTTGTAACTAGTCAGGTTGTTCAACGTTAACGGATTTTCGAGTGAAAAAAACCCACTACGAATAATAAATAAACTAAAAAAATATTAGGACCACTTATTATTGTCCGATTTAAACATAATGGCTTGTGGTCGATCAGCTGGACGCGGTTATCCAATCGAGAGCTTCGTTACGATCTCGTGGCCATTGGGTTTCACAATGTTATTTCATTACAAAACATTGATCTTGAGATAGTGAACTGGCAATTCGGGGAGATATCATTGGTACCCTTCATCCGGCTATAAAAGACATAAAATAAGAAATTCCTAAAATGAAACTATAAACTGGATTTGTTAATGTATATAAAATATTGTACTCTGTGGTGGTGGTGGTGGTGTGTGTGAAAATTTATATATATATATATATATATATATATATATATATATATATATATATATATATATATATATATATATATATAGAACTCACAGCAGACAAAAATAAAGTTTGTGTCGACTTCGGTACGACTTTAGTTATCGAAGCTTTCGATTGGATAATCGTCTCACCGCTGACGATGTCATAAGTCACTATATTTAAATCGGACAATAAGTCGCAGGATTAGGTAAGTCCAAAAAATCAAAACAGAGGCACTTTTAGGAGTAATCTAACAGCACGGTGACCTTGAGGGATAGAAATACGGGGAGGACGACTGTCATCTTGAACAGTATTCCTCCGCTCCGGTAGATCAATGCGAAGATGATACAAGCGGAATAAAAGTCTTGGCGCTTTCCTTCAGAGAATTCTCAAGGGATCTCTCGCAACTCGTTCCACGGCCGTCCCTCAGAAAACGTCATTCTCCCTCGAGTCCCTGACGGAATTTATAAGGCCAAGTTCGAAGAACATTGCGTTTCCAGAACAAATGTAAAGAAGTCAATGGGTAACACACATCCTGATGTGTGTCTTCACAAGTACGTTAGCACAGAAAGGAAACGATGATGCTTCTGATTCAACGGCTCGCCCGATGCGACGACAATCGCCCGTGGTTGTTACCCGCGCTGACTCCGCGGAATCTGCTCAAGGGGGAGGGGGCACGAAAGCGTAGTTTTATTTCCCTGTGAACACCTGTCATTGCAACAAAACGCCGGCGGCCGCGAACGGTCCCGGCCCAAAAAGAGCAAAGTGGCGCACCTCGTCTGCTTGTTCGACAGAGATGGATGTTTTCCGCCTTATTTACAACGGGATGCTGTTGAATGAATCTAGGTTGCCCTAACTGCCAAAACGTCTTCGAGACACGCTCTTTTATCCGAAACCGGAAGCAGAGGAAAGGAAATAAGCGAACAAACATACCACAAGGAGGTCGGATATATCTAGAACTTTCGAAACCCCACGAAACTTCAGAATAATTTTTCCAGCTAATGGAGTCACTGAAAAGAATGAAGATATTTACTATTTCATAAAAATTATTACTCGTTCATTATACATTTGCAGACGGCAGAATTAGGAACTACTGTTGTTTTGAAAGCGAGCATCCCAACACACATTCGAGAATGCAGAAATAGTGCCAATGTCTAACAGCATCTAACCAATGCTGACGCCAGCTGAGACAGTCCGGGAAAAAAGTGCTTGTTTTCTTTTTGTCGCTTCTATGATGTCAGACGAAAAATCATACCTACACTGGTATGTGGGTGTGCGTTTTGGCAGTAAATTACAAATATTATAGTGAACTATTGCCGCGAGGAAAAGAGAGTAGTGGTGCTAAAACAACACATACTTTTTCCCCTGTATTTTCACACAAAATTGCGCGAGAAGTACTCAAATTTTCGAAAAATTGTACATGGCCTTATTTCAAAATCTATCTTTAAGATTTCATTAAGGGAAAAAAATTCTTTGTTATTTTCATTGTAGGAATACACCGAAAATGTTTTGAACGTTTGCAATTTTCGAAAATTCAAGAGTTTTCAACGAACATAAAACTTGCACCATTCTCTTAAACGCCCTTCATACTATCGAACACCAAAGTTTAATAAAAAATGATCACTTTTTTGAAAATTTGGAAAATGACCCTGGGACTTCAAGTAAAGTACCCCTCAAAATTTAAATGTCGGTGTTAAATTCATGGGGCCGTGACATCAGCCAGATAGAATGGGGAATATACTGATATTCCCCATTTGAAGAAACGGTTTAGCCGCTAACGTTGTTCAGAGACAAAAAGGCAGACTGACAGTTTTGCTGTCATTCGAGTTTTCGGTATCAAGGACCCACAAAACATAGATTCTGGCTACACAGGTGTTAGAGAATTTTTTTCTAAATTTAGGAATTGGATTTATATAATTTTTCTTACCAGGGCCCGGTAATAAGAGTTTTCTGCCGAAAATTCGCCTTTTTTTGCGCAGCATTACATTAACTTCCCCTCTACTTCGTAGGGAGAAAGTAAAAAGGGTTATTAATACCATTAGAAAGAGCATGGCTAGTAGTATAATGTAGCGTCAACGACAATACACGCTATTCACAAAAGGCACGGAAAGTATTTTTATTTGTCCTTTGCACATACCTATTACCCGATAGTTATGTTCTTCCCCGCTTCTACTGTGCAGAA
This sequence comes from Teleogryllus occipitalis, assembly GCA_011170035.1. NCBI lineage: Eukaryota > Metazoa > Arthropoda > Insecta > Orthoptera > Gryllidae > Teleogryllus > Teleogryllus occipitalis. Next base: position 3,875 of record BLKR01013130.1, on the reverse strand, counting down.
CCCTCCAGTGAGCGGAGCGCGCTTGTACCCCGCTAACCGCCATCTATATCGTATCTACTTGATAAGTATCTACTCTAGACGTGCGATTCTCATCCAGTCGGCAGTGGCCTCATGTAAACAGATCGCAGCGCTCCGTCTACAAATGTACAGTGAGAGAACGACAAACTAGAGAAAACGACTAATACAAGTAACTTATGACAAACGCATTTTCCCCCCATTTATATTAACGTTTTACGAATAAAATTTGTTTCACGGAAGCATTTCATCAGTTCTTTCGGCTGTAATGGGATTTTAGTAACTTACTCTTTAGTAAATAGTCAATGCAAATATCCCCTCCTTTAATCACACGTTCTCACAGTCAATGGCCTGGCACATCCATAACCTGTATTATACAGTCACATGTTCCTGACTTAATTTACGATTTGGGGCCGTAACGCTAGTACAGACATATACTGTGATACAGTGGATGGGCCGCTGGATATTCCTTTTTTTCTCTATGGTCTCTTCAGAACCTTCTTGCACCGACGCAATATCAGATTACGTACAACAGTACTAGAGCCGCTGTTCTCGAGGTGTGATTAATTTGTGTTTCAGACCACAACAAATGATTTTCAAGCGTGCTCTAAAGTTTCCACAATGCAAATTCCCAGAATCGAACGATTTGTGTACGTTGCTTATGCACACACACGCAAAACATCTTCAGTTATTTTGTAGCTTAAATATAATGAAAATGTGTTAATAAGCAATGCACAGTGAATTTCATTGCAAATAACAATTTTATCCTGATAGTTCTTTCCTATATTCTCATAACCTCCACAAAGCGGTGATCTGTGCTAACAGTCGTTTTTCTCCGGACGATGAGTGACTGCAGGTATTACTTCCCGTGTTTGGGGCACACTTGCGCACTCAAGGACACGCGTCTGCAGCGGACATTGCCCGCGGCAATGGGGAACTTGAGATGTCACCCCAGCATACATCCTTGCATTATTTCTAACTTTTGGAATTTTGAAAACCTCACAAAGTTCAAGAAAATGAGACCTGCGCCATTCTTAAACGTCCTTTCCTCTAGGCTAGGATAAAATAAGAAAAAAAATCTGATCCATGTTTCTATTCCCGTTTCATACGTCTTTTGGTCACTTCACTTTTTTCACCCACCCTTCCTTTCTGTTCCTCTTCCTCAAGCCGAACATTTCGAAAATTTTGTTCCCAAGGAAGTTCGCGAGTCAGTTGTTTTACAAAATTCCAACCAGGCGCGTAATTCACTATAAAATAGTTTCATTAACGTCCGTATATTTCCGTTATTAATTCCGTATTAGTCCCCACCCTTCGACACCCGGGTGCACAATGAACCAGCCTGCCACGCCTTCGCACCGCTGAGGCCCATGGAACGACAGCCGCCTGCGACCCGCCAAGGGCTTCTGCAGGTGGCACCCAATGACTGCGCTTCAGGGCCCCTCGCCCCTTCAGCGCATTTCCGAACCCCGCGGCTGGTATTATACGCGCACGTTTTCTTGAGCCGCGGAATACCCACCTCCACTCCTGCGCCAACATGAGTTGAATTAAGAATAAATGATAGCAACGAGCGGTGTAGACAAAATCTGATAACCAGAAATGTTCGCTCCCGTGCAACTGAAACTATTTTGCATCAAAAACACACTACAAATGTGATATAAAATTCATTTTGTGAAAATAACCAAACTCCTCACTCCTCTCGCAACTAGCGTAGCGAGGGCTCAAGAAAAAGTGCGTGTGTAATAACTTAAGCATTGGTCACAAGGGAGATCTCCCCACGTGCGGCGGGTTCGCGCTGCTGTGGTGTTCGGCGGCGGACCCTCGCCACAAGCAGCGTCGGAGGGCGTACGCGCCACCGCTAGCACATCACAACTGTAAAAGATGCGTGAAGTTGGCACCCCCTCTTTCTAGGAAAATCAAATGTCATACAACAAAGCTTTGCCCAACCTTTAAAATGTTTTGACGAAGTCGCACAACGCGGGAAATCGCAAATCAAATTTTGGAGTTAAAAGTGACTTCAATCCCAAGTGGCGAATTTCGAAATTTGCACACACCATCGTTTAGCAGCGTTTTGCCCATTTTTATCTTATTTGTAAAACGTTTTGACTCAGTCAAACAAAGCCGGAAATCGCAAATCAAAATTTTGGACGTAACTTACTGTAGCTCACCCACAAGGCAATTTCGAACTTGCCATCGTTTTGCCTACGATAAGTCCAAGTTACGAAAATTATTTCAAAGATTTGCCGAAGTCACACAACTTCCGAAATCGCAAATCAAAATCTTGAACTAAACTTTATGTGTCACCCCCAAGTGGCAATTTCGAAATTTCTTATATGCCATTGATTTGCCCACGACAAGCCTAAGTTCACAAAGTCATTAAAAATTTTGCCCATGCCACACATCGGCGGAAATGTACAATAATAAAATTACATTTTGTTATATTATTCTTACAAATTTATTTCTCGGTATTCATTTCTTTGCAATGAACCTAAACTAAGAACGAAATTACTGTTTTACAGATATTGGTGAGTCGGGTGCAAATTATAAGATTATATTTTTATACTTCGGGAAACTAGAGAATATGTGAGTACAATTTGTATTTAGACCTTTATATCATCTGTATATATACTTAAAAATAAAACAAAAGAAAAAGTAATTATTCGAATCTTTCGTTTGTGCGAAGTACTCCGAAGAAAACCTTTTTCCCCCCATTTTAGGATTTCCAACAAAAAGTTTGTCCCGGGAGGCACTTTTGGCATCCTTATTCCGGTACCCTGTTTCCTAACGTTCCAGAAAAAACAATTTTCAAATGAAAATAAGCTCGTTTGAAAAACCAGTGCTTCTAGGATATCATTTGACGTTCTGCGAAGAGCGAGAATTTTGGAAAAAGTGGACGAGAGGGAAGTGAGGGGTGGGGCGAGGCGAGGCGAGGCGAGGGCGGGGGTAAGGGTGGAACCAAGAGCGTTGTAGAGGGCGAGGGTTAAACGGGGCAAGAACGGTTGCGAGTATCATGTGGGGACGAGGGTGGAGACGAAGGCGAGGGCGAGGGCGAGGGCGACGGTGGAGGTGGGGGCAGGGACGAGGACCACCGTGACGTTGGCCGGAAAACAAAATTGAGATTTTATCTAAACTTGGTACATTGTTTGCCCACCAACACATTTCGTTAGTCTACCCACGTAAAATGTTACATACGAAACAAATTTTTGTAACGGGCCAGCTTAACCGAAAAAATCTACGTATTCTAACGAAACTTAGTATAACGTTTGTGAATCGTTTGCCTAGGTTTATCCACCCCAAATTTTCGTTTGCTTTATCCTACAAAAAAATATATGTGCGAAAAAATTTGGAGACTACTCCAAGCTGGCCGAAAGAAAGCTCGGAACCAGGCTGGCCGGAAATATCCAGGTATTTTTGACGAAACCGTATAACGTTTTCCCAACGAAACAAATTTACGGGTCAACTCCATGCTCACCGGAAAGTCAGGTATTTTGACGAAACGTTTTATATCGTTTGCCCATCGTTTCCTCACATTTGCCCACCAACATAAACAAGTGAGATGCGAAAACAATTTTCAACACCTAAATCTCCGAAATAGGCATTTCGACCAAATTTTGAACATAATCTGGATGACATTTGCTCAGATTGGTAATTTTTTTATTTGTCCCATAAAAAAGGAGAGACAGAAAGACGAACGGAGACAGACGGACGGAGACAGAGTGACGGACGGAGACGTACGGACGGAGACGTACGGACGGAGACGGACGGACGGAGACGGACGGACGGAGACGGACGGACGGAGACGGACGGACCGACGAATACGGGGAGACGAAATGACGGGCGGGCGGACAGACGGGCGGGCGGAC
>BLKR01013129.1:0-13581 GCA_011170035.1 Teleogryllus occipitalis | reverse complement strand
CAATAACTACGGGATGGCTACGTATATTTTTTGTTCTTTCGTGTATCGCGTCTAAGATTTCGTAATTACTAGCCGGTGGCCGATAGCAAGAAATTATTTCTAAGTTATTTCCTGAACAGTAAATTTCCAACCCCGTCATTTCAGAAACATTATCGACCCAATTTGATACGACATTTAAAGTGTTTTTCACACAAATGAATACTCCGCCGCCTCTAGTTCCACGATCTCTCCTAAACGTAAAATAATCAGACCGAAAAATTTCCGCATTTACTACCGCATCCGAGAGCCAAGACTCTGTACCTATCACGATATCAGGATCACAAGCCTCAATTAAATTCCAAAATTCCGTTACCTTATTTACGATGCTACGACAGTTCACCTGCAACAATCTAATGAAACCTCTCCTCACCTGCAAGTCCGAGTTTGGGACCCGTGCGTCCTGTTCAGGTGCCTGCGCCCGCGCAGAAGTCGTCTCCTCCCGCGCAGCAGTCGTCTCCTCCCGCGCAGCAGTCGTCTCCTCCCGCGCAGCAGTCGTCTCCTCCCGCGCAGCAGTCGTCTCCTCCCGCGCAGCAGTCGTCTCCTCCCGCGCAGCAGTCGTCTCCTCCCGCGCAGCAGTCGTCTCCTCCCGCGCAGCAGTCGTCTCCTCCCGCGCAGCAGTCGTCTCCTCCCGCGCAGCAGTCGTCTCCTCCCGCGCAGCAGTCGTCTCCTCCCGCGCAGCAGTCGTCTCCTCCCGCGCAGCAATCGACTCCTCCCGCGTAGCAGTTGACTCCTCCCGCGCAGCAGTCGTCTCCTCCCACGCAGCAGTCGTCTCCTCCCGCGCCGCAGTTGACTCCTCCCACGCAGCAGTCATCTCCTCCCGCGCAGCAGTCATCTCCTCCCACGCAGCAGTCGTCTCCTCCCGCGCCGCAGTTGACTCCTCCCGCGTAGCAGTCGACTCCTCACGCTCAGCCGCCATCTCCTCCCGCATAGCAGCCACCACACGCTTCACATCCTCTTCCGCAATCAATTCTGCACGTAGCGCCACGAACACATCTCCGCTCGGTTGTCACTTTTTATGCAGGAATTTGTTCAATACCCGGTCATGCAAACACCCCAACTTCCACGCACCTTTTGAGTTCAAATGAAGCCCGTCCCGGCCTAAGTCATCCTGCCCGAGCCAATAGTTAGGGTCCACGAAAAGGCCATTAAAAACGTCACATGCCCACAGTAAACCGCGATTTAGGTCCCGTGTTTTGCCTATGTGCACATCATTTCGGCGCATAATCCCCGAAACGATCACCTTGGCATTTTTGTATTTAGCCTTGATGGCCTGTCCAAGTTCAACACATTGATTAATTGTGACGAACACGGGTTGCCGTTTCCGCGCGTTTGTGCCTACATGAACGAGTACCACTTCTATTTCCTCGTTTTCATTGGCTTTTTTCACTACGGAGGTCATTTTCTCTATGTCAATTCCAGGGAAAAAAGAAACATCTGCTCCCTTTTTCTTTAACACCCCGCCGCTGTGCCGCAACATGGAGTCGCCTATCACCTTCACTTTTCCGGTATACGGAGCAACTGACTGAGAAGATACACTTACATTCGGCTGCACATTTCTCGCCTCTTCCTCGCGCGGGGGATCCCGCTCTTCCTTACCTTCAACAACATTTTCCAACTCCTTGATCTTAAGAGTCAGTTCTCCAATGTATGCATGCGCCTGAGCAAGATCTGCTTCCAATCTGCGTATTCTCCGGTCACTCCTTTCGCACTTGGAGCATGTCGTTGCAGCAGCCTGTACAGCGGGACCAGGGTTTTGCTCCACACCTCCTATCACAAGGAGGGTGGCCAAAACAGCTGCACATAGTAGCGTAACACCACCGCCTATCAAACAAGAAGATTCCGCATGCGTTGAAACCGCCGGGCCGGGGCGGATGCGCGCAGCCCACGCGCCAACACGCGCCCGGTACAAAGCGAGGTCCACACCCATGGCCTTTCACTTCTCGGAGCGAAGAGAAAGACGTCCGCACGCGACGACTACCTGTGAGCGATATACACAATAATTATAATACGAGTATACACAATAATTATCTTACAATAATATTAATAATTGTGAGATGATCATGAACAGTACAGAAGCTGAACGAAAGATATAACACATTACAGAGCAAGTAACAGCGGGAACGCACGCCAAAAATACCAAACTAAAACTAAGTCCTCGTGTGATACATTGATGACGAATTTCTCATTTAAATATGAGCGCTCTCGATACTCCAACAGCTCTGTGATGAAGGGGGTGATGGAAGGTTCGCGGGGGGGGGATACTTATTCATTCCCAAGAACGCACGTTCTATATATCACTAGAGTATTTATAGTTCGAAGCTGTGTCATTATTTCATGAGCTGCATATCGTAATGGGAGGTTGTAAATAAATTGCATTACGACTGATTTAGACTATTTCGTGTTTCGTATGCGCTAGTTGCTGTGGTCATTAGTCCCGTAAGTGTAGTGCATGTTTTCATCACGGAACGTAAGTATCTTCAACCTGGGGGCAAGATCCGGCGCCGAACTACAGTCCGACCAACTACCGTCGGCTTGAGACGTTATCCCCGATCAGATACCTCCCATCAGCTAGGGACCGCCCCAACCGGAACAAGGTCTAAGCTCTGACTGGTCGCTGAACATGTGTGATAGTTATGTTCACGTAAGTGTGTGTGTGTGTAAGGCATACGCCTGGTCTGGCACATGCCTGTTGTTGATGGGAGAAACCACAGAAAACTACCGATCAGAGCAGCCGACCGCTAGAATTTTCCTCCAGACTGCGGCTGAATTCGATCTAGCTATCTAGTTTATTGTGAAGAATGTTTATGATTTGAATATTATTCAGAGACACCTTCAATCTCATATAACTTTCAAAAATATAATATCTTTTGAAGTCATCTTCCAAAAGTCCGATTAATTTGTTGATATGGTATGTTGATCGTATACATATGCTCAGCATACAAAGTGTGTTCTCCATATTCTAAATATTACATGGTTTCGGGAAATAAAATTAGGGGTTTACGGGGGTTATATAGCAGAAAATCCCCATTTCAATCGGTATGGAAGCTGTCTCACCTGTGTCCAACAGCACGTTCCATATTCTGGACTAAATCCCACACAGTATTTGAGTAACTCCTCAAGTGTGCAGATGTGCGTATGTGTTATTTCTGTCACTCACGGCTAGACCACTTACCGTCCACAAATCGAGACATTGAAGGTGTCATTGGACAGGTCTCCGTTTCCTGACGGGGAACTGATAATTTGTTTTCAGATACGGCCAGAACATTCAAAAAATGTCTAAAAACGTTTTTTTGCGTATTTTGGCGCTGCGATCTTAGTAAGCCGGAAATTAAACCAACGCCATCTAAATAGATCTTTGACGGCGGCGTTGATTAAACTCCAGTACCCAAAGGCATTTTTCGCTTAATACGTCATAATTTTCTTTCAAGACATTGGCAACACTGTAGTTGACAACTTTAAGTGAACAAGTGAAGTTAATTTGAACAAAAGAGTGAATCGCGCGGCGTATATAAATTTACAAAAATCTACAAAACGTATTGAATCTAATCAAATTTGAAGAATTGCAAGTGAACACGGAGAAAACAAAACAGTGAGTAATGTCAGAGAATAAATGAAAGTTCGATTTCTCACTTTTGCTTTCTTAAGTGTACAAATACCGATTTTCAAATAAATGTGACCTCGAACTTATTCTTATTAAACTTAACGCCTCATTCACATAAACATACAAAATATTCGGCTTTTAATGATATATTAGATTCGCATTCGAAACGATTAATAGAGCAATTGCAGAAGTGGAAGTAAACACAAATTAGACTGAGTTTGTGAAGCTTTAATCTCTTCAAAAACTAGGGGAGAAAAATATGAAAGTGTTAAGCAAATCCCGAGGAAGAATCAAATGTAGTTTTGGACTATTTTTCCACAGAAAGATGCCTGTAATGAATAATCCCTGTAATGAATAATCCCTGTAATGAATAATCCCTGTAATGAATAATCCCTGTAATGAATAATCCCTGTAATGAATAATCCCTGTAATGAATAATCCTTGTAATGAATAATTCCTGTAATGAATAATCACTGTAATGAATAATCACTGCCTCCTTCCCACGTAGTACGGGAACGACTGCATTCTACAATAGAACAGATCCCTCTTCGCGTCGCGTCCGTAGAGCCGGTGCAACGCCCCCCTCCCCACTCTTCCCTCCCCACGCCTCCCCCACTTGTTTGCCATCCCGCGCACGTCCGCGGCGTTAAAATCCCTAACCGGTTAGCGCCGAGTGTGTCTTCCTCCTCCCCCCACGTCTGTTTGTTTCCAAAAGAGAAGCTGAACTGCTCTCGCGGCCGGCGCAGAATTCAAATTCGGGGAGATTCGATGTAACGCTTTGGGCCGGCCGTAAAGCCAAACGGGTGCCCCCGCACCCGCCGGCGCCAGCCCCTCCACGGCCGGCATTTCCACGACCTACCCCCACCCTATCCCCGCCAGTACCCTCCTGGGCCCCGCCCAGCCCCGCCCTTTCACGCCCGGTTCCCGCCCGTCCTCGCCAATTCCCGTCTCCGCCCGGTCCCCGCCCTGGCCCACTTCCCGTCCACGACGTCCTCTCCTGGTCCTATCCGTCCCCTCCAATCCTCGTCCGTCCTCGGCTATCCCCGATCGTCTGTGCCTAACCCCGCCCGACCACCTCTCACCCAGTCCTAGTCCATCTCCCGACCGCGTTCGTCCTCTCCCTGGCCTCGCCCGCCCCCTCACCTCCTCCTCATCCCCAACCCCCTCCAACCCGATCCTCGCCCATCTCCCTTCCGCGACCGTCGCTTCCCAGTCCGCGCGGTTCTTGCCCGTCCCGCCAGACCTCGCCCTTTCACACCAGGTCCCCGCCCCTTTTCGCCCATTCCGCCCGCTTCTTCCTGTCGCCGCCCGTCTCTTCCCATCCCTGCTTGCCCCTCCCCCATCCCCTTCTACCTCCGCAAGTGGCAGCGATCTACTTAGAAACTTGAACGGTTCCTGCATATTATACACACATCACGCGAGCAATCACTTGTTCCCCCCTTCCGCCGTCACGCCGCGAATGGCGTTCGGGATGGCTCGTTCGACTTGGAGATGGCCTCTCTGTCAGGTTACGAGCGAACCGTTTACATAGTGGGCTAGGCGGAAGAGCCTAGTTGCTAGAGTTGCTGACACGTAGTATTCGACAAATCAGACAAGCTGACGCGTGCGCCCTACGTACTGTAATTCCGAACAGCACGAGCTGATGAGAGGCTGCAGCAGAGCAGCGGCGGCGAGCGACGTTTACCGCCAAGCGCACCAGGGTGAACGGAATGTGCCAGAAGTTCAGTCGTCGACGATGGGTGGCGCTGGTAATACTTCGTAGTAGATTACTTCATATCCGCTTCCAAAGGGAAAATTCTCTAATTTTCTATTGTGGCGGTTGTTCCTCAGACAACAGTTTGTCTCTCTCTCTCAACAATATTACTCTCAACCCCAGGGCTAGAAATGAGACGATGCGCAAGTGTTCAAATAAATCTGTGAATGAAAAAAAAATTCGTCTGCTACTACTTTTTTTAAAATTTATTTCTACCAGTTCGACAAGAATGTCGTTGACATTACAAATTGACATGACTGTTGATTTGGATCTCACAGCGAACCTCATGAAGGGATTATTGAGAGTGTTATGTTAAAAATGTAAATTCTATTAGGATAAAAATTGTAATTAGATATTGATTTTTTTTGCTACTACTGACCTTAATGTACCATTAAGTGATTTAAGTACTCGAAATAAAATGAAATGAAAATCAAGAAGTCTGTCTAAAATATAGTGTATGATACACGCGATGCAAGTGATTTTATTTTATTTTTAGGATTGCGCCATTAGGCTTATTGGCATTGTGTGGCTACATTTCCTACTCCCAAAATAAAATGTCACTTTTATTACTCACATCCTGTATAATAATTTTTATTATTATTACTGTTAGCAGTTTCCGACTTAGTAATAATCATGAGATATGTGCTGTTCGGAAGCCAGAAATATGACAATGTTGCAAAAACAATGCATTCCATTCTCCTACTAGGAATGTCAACGAACCCATTACGGCTAAACCATTTTTTCTCAGATGCTAAACCATTTAACCAAAACCATTTAACCAAAACCATTTAATCGTGGAAACTTTTAAACGGAATTGCCCATATGCTTTTTATACCTTTGATAGTAAGAAGAAAACGATATAAATACGTTTCCACAGTTCTAGGAGAAGTTTCCGAATCAGATGTACCAAAAAAAATTATTTATATTCAGAAGAAGTTCACCAGGATATTTGGACTTACCAGGATATACAGAAAACAATATTCGTAAACATGCACTATGTTGGGGGCTGATTCGAATTAGCAGTATGTATTACAAGCATGAAAAAATAAAATCTACCCAATTTCAAACCCTCTTGTAAATTGTTTTTAATTTATTTTCTGCTTTTATTTTATCATATGTTTACTTTTGCTGAATTATGTCAGTATGAAAACAGATATTTTATCAACATGAATAATCTTCTTATCAAAATTGAATAAGAAATCAGCGATAAAAAACATAAAGACAGTTTGCTATCACGAAATTGTTCAAAAAAAATTTTTCTCTAAAATTGTGAAAAACTACTACCGGCTGCAATTTTATAGGAGTATTTTTATTCAATTTATTTAACGGTAATTTGTAAGAATTCTTTTGACCACCTTACGTTGCAGAAATGTTCTATTTTTATTAAAACGTATATTACATATTTTTTAATCCTACTTTTGGATGAAGAAAGCAAAATTAATGAATTTTCGGGAAGCAAAAGTCAGACATTATAAATGACTTCTATGTATTCTACTATTATAATGGATTCATGGATTCCACCCTCAAAAGCAGGTATATGTTTTTTACATGACGTAAAGTAACTTTACGTTACGTATGCTTCTCATCATAAAGGATAAGTTTTCAAAAATAATTTTCTGGCTGTAAAAGCAGATTTGTTGACTCTTTTCTATTCTTTGCCTTCATGAATTTTCGAGTTTAAATTGGTTTTAACGTTAAAAAAGTGAAACAGAGATAAAATCAGATATTGTTTCACGGTATAATTATTTATAGAATATAGTTTTTTATAACACATAGAACTATTTAATTTTGCGTTGCATAATTGTATACATACAATTTCTATCACTTTTGTCTATTAATTTGTAATCTACGATTAAAAATTATAATATTTCAAGAACTAGAAAATAGTTTCTAATATTTAATTGGAACAATATAAACATTTCGCCTCAAAGATTTGTTGTGATTAACCTTTATCTTTTGGGAAAGGTCACGTTCTACGAAAATTATACTTCAATATCACATCACAATATCGACTGACCAGAACCCTTTAGCACGCGAAGACATGGCCCGCTGGCTGGTCGATACCAGTAAAATATTGACAGGTTGGTGGTTTACCTATAATCAAGCAGATGGGACAGCTTGTATTCCCACTATCCGCACGCAACACAAAACCTACAATGTCGAGAATCTAATTAATATGTAAGGATAAATTAAAATCGCAAAACCTAGAAATCGCTATATTTCAACTTACAGACTTTTTTGAACAAAGTCTCTTTTAGAAACAACCTTTCTGTGTTTCTAAACTTACCATCATCAACGTCAAGGATTAGGAAGAGGCTGTAAACTGATCTCCCTCTGTTAACCGTTGATTAATTTCGTTGTTCCGGGTACTGTGTGACGGGGAGCCAGCCTGTCGCCCCAATAAATCCAAGTTCAAACTAAATAATATTAATATCTAAATTCTAACGGTATTATGATTTGAGAATCCTTTCAAAGGAAAAATGATATTTTCCCAAATAAAGCAGCCTTCAATATCAATTTTCAATCCTGATTGACAATCAATTTTTTTTGTTCCTGTCACTAATACTTGGAAGTAAATTCAACCTAAGATGTGTCTAAAAGTTATATAAATTAAGTCCTCAAAACTCATAAATAAATATTTTTCTCAAAAATAATAAACTAATCATAGAATATATCATATAAAGTAATGTTTCGGTTTTGGTCTCAGAAATATTGATATTTCATTTATTTTTGTTATTAATTTTGCGGTTCCCTAATTTTTTAATCCACATGAGCCTATCATCACGCAAAAGCGTAACATTATAAAGATCAATATTTCTTATCGACATGTAAAGAATTAGTAATTGTGAGCTGGGTAGCATCGTTGTATTTTTCTAGAAGTAAATGAAATTTATAAATTAAATGAAAATTAGTAGGATATGGTCTCCAGATTTTTAATGTAAATGTATGTAATCCCCACCTACTTTATTATGAGAAGGTCTCTATGTATTGCAGCACCTCTGGCTATTTACTGGTATCTGAACGCTGTACTGTTATTGACTTTGAAGATATATTATCATCTAAATGTTTCTTTTTCAATTTCAACACATTTTAAATTTCAGTAGGCTCTTAACTTAATTTCAAATATATGAACTAACAAAGATCAACATCGCGTAAGTAGCACAAATATTGCGTCTGGTTGCATTTTACTCACAAATTTCTTAAAACTGAACTCCATTATAGTTAACTGTCCGACAATGAATATCATAAATTCCTACTCCCGAAATGATTCATATTCCTATAACAAAAAGAATGAAGTTTCCGACGCTATTAGCGTAACTGAAATTAGTACCCACACAGATCTAGTTGAGGAAAGTATTTTTCCTAGGAACAACTTAGGGCCTTCATATATTTCTGTGAATTTTTAAAGAAATGTATTAAATCAGTTCTAATGTTCTAAACACTTTTGCTCGTTTTCTACAGTGTCCTCATTTTTGAGCTTCAGTTAAACCAGTTTCCACAATTTGAAGGCAGGGTTGATAAAGAAACCTTGAGAAGAGAAGAGCTATCATTAAACATACAAATTGATAATTTTGTGGGCTTATAGTGGATTTTATTTAATTTTATAGATCAACAAATTATATTCTAGAATTTATAAGACACGTACATTTACGAAATACAAAGTTCTTTCTAATGCTCCTATTGACATGCTCGCTTAAAATCCTTTTGAAATAAATCGCTTATCACATTTATTTGTTTTTCCTAACAAGTAATCCAAAAAAGGTATAAATGGTGCTTTACTACTCTACAGATAAGTCTGTCAAAGGTGGGAAGAGTTTCATTTTATTTTGAAATATTCAGTCGTTCAACTATCTCAACTAAATATTTCATTTGTCGTCAACTCCAAAACGAACTAATCCAAACCATCGACACGCAAGAACCCGCAAGTACGTCAAACCTCTTTCAAGAATACGACTATTCCATTAACAATTTCTCGGAACGTTGGTCGAGATCAACGGCTACTAAAACACAGCGGGCGGAATCGCACCTGGAGGAGCGACTCGGAGGGAATCGGACAGCCTGTTGACCCGGATCCGGTGCGGATCTGACGCTAGGGAGGACGGCGAGATAAAGCTCTCGTCCCGGTCCCCGTCTCCGCCCCGCCCCGCCCCTCCCCATCCCCCCTCTTGCAGCTCCCCGGGGGATAATTCCAATGAACACAAAACCGAACTCCCTTGCGCCCCTGCCCCGCCTCTCCCCGCCACCCTCCCCCCGCCGCCGCCCTCGCCGCCGCCGACTGTTTTTGTCGTCCTCCCTTCTTCGCAAGCCGCGTCTCTTCTTTTATTTCATTTGCAAATGAACGTCGCAGACGACGCTAAAAACAGCCGACGAAAAGGAAACGGAGAAGAATTAATTTCTTTTCCCTGCTTTTCCCAAAGAATAATAGGAATTATCTGGGAGTAATGAAGGGCTTTCAGTCAGCGTCACCGACAACATGTTTTTCTCCCACACAGACGCATACGCGGCACGCTGAGCATACAGGCTGTTCCAAATTTTGTATATGGAGAGAGGCGCTTGTTTCACATTCTGTTTAATATTGAGCAAGTCGTGTCCTCTGTTACAATAACTTTTTATTAATACTTTGAATAAGAAATATCGCTACTAATTAATTAGAAATATAAAATTGTGGGACCTTTCTGCAGAATTATTGCAGCAGAATTATTTAATATCATATGACATACGGTACATAAAGTTACAAATTATAATATATTCTATATCTACATGAAAATGAAATAAAATATTTCATTCACTACATCAAAAAGCTGAACAGCTTACATTACATTTACGTTACATTATGTAACATTAAGTTTATTTGTTGTTTGACTTTATTGTTCTCAATAAGCAAAATGAAAACTGGTCCAACAGTCATGAAATTTAGGGAAATATATTGTATTTATACTTAAATAGTGTAATATTTTTCAACAAACTTTGTAACGAACTCGGACATTATTCGAGTTTTATTGAATTACGATATCGTAACTTAGGTTCATTGACACATGCCCCGTATAAAGAAAACTCTGACAAAAGAATACTCCGTCTCTTGAATTTCGTTTTAAAAAGTACAATGTACACATTAGTGACGTTACAAAATGAAATTCTTCAAACGAAAAAAATTAGTTGTTTTCTCAAAAATATATAAGTTATAAACGAAGATAGTAAAAAGATACACGGATATATATAGTTTTCTCCTCAATTTTTGTAATCAGTAAATATCTACATTTAATGTTACACTCTCAACGACATTTTCAATGTCTTCAGCTTTAACACGAGAGAATGGAACTATAAGTATCTATTCTTGGAATTCTTCACTTGTATTTGCTACCGAATCACAATGAGCAATGATAATGTAAATATTTTAAACAGGCAGTAATGTGATTTATTAGTGAAAGCGCTAAAACGCAAGCACTGAGTCGGGTGGGGAGGCATTCGATATTTCCGAGAACCATTTGCTGTTCGACGCGATAGGTCGCCACGCGACATTGAAACCATGCGAGATTTTTAGTTTCAAATAACGGTATTTGCCAAAATGGCGTGCCCAGTCCCGCGTGAAATGAGGAAACAATTACTCCATTTTTATCCCCACTTTTTCGGCTAATCCCGATCACAAATGATTTTATCCCGCCGTCCCGGCAGTTCGGGCGAGCGTGGCATGGAGTGCGGGGGGACGCCATAAATTTGGCGCTAATGAGGTGTTTTAAAATGCGGCACCGTTTAAAGTCCTCTGTACACAGGCAACGAGGCCGGTGTCCGTATCCAATGTGCTGCGGAATAGCAAAATAATGCTGACTTGACGACGTAATAACTTCACAGAAGTTGATGAATAGTTCCTACTTTTAATTCCATCTGCTGCTCCCCGCTCCCAACCCCCGGCGGAGCCGGCCGGCTCGCGGACACCGCGCGCTCTCTGGTGATGGATGCGAGAACTAGAGCGGCGCGCTGATGGCCGACTGTCAACAAAACAGTTGAACGCCATCCGTCACTGTTTCCGGCAGCGCGGGCCAGCGATGGTCGCGTATATTTCGGCGGCGGCGGCGGCGGCAGCTTCCTTGCATTTCTAAGGGACGGCCGTCATAGCTAATTTGTTGTAAATAATCCCGGGGAACAGCGACGCGAAACGACCAAAAACGAGTAACAATGGACGGGAGCAAATGTTTCTTTTGTTTTGTTTCTCTAGCCACTCGCTGCTTCTTGTTTGTTTTTGAACGAGTGCGTTCGTTTGCGCGTGTTATGCCGGCGGCGGGGGCGTGGCAGTGAGCGCGAGAGCGAGACAGAGCGAGCGTGAGAGTGTGAGCGTACTGGTTGTGTTCGCGCGCAGGCCAAAGTGTGGGTGTGTTCTTTTATAAATGCCGCGAAGAGGAGAAAAATGGTCGCAAAAAGACAGCGTTACGATAGAGCTGTCATGGAAGCAAGGCTCGCGGCGGCGGTGGCAGGGCGGCAGCGACCCTAGTGGAGAGAAATGGCGACGCATCAGCGAACAATAGAGCACGGGTGGGGGGTTACACATGTCGCGCGAATTAACGAGCAGACGCCGCCGTCGCCGCCGCCGCCCTTGCCGCCCCCGGCGACCTCGCCGCCCCCTCCACCGCCGCCAGTCCCGCAGTCGCGCCTAACTCTATTACCCAGAGCCGTCTCTTTAGCTGGAGGTGTCGCGAACCGCCTGGGGGAGTCCCCGTGCGCCCGCGACATCACGCCTTTGCACCGCCACCCCCACACCTCGCCGCCCCGCCCTCTCCACCGTACCCGCCCCTCCACCGCCACCCCCTACCAACGTCGCCTTCCGCCGCCACCGCCACCATCCCGCGTCACATCCCCTGCTGGATTGCCGACGCTTGTTCGCACGACAAACGGGGCACGTTGTTACCTCTACCACTGAGAGGCACAGGGTGAAGCCGAGACGCGAAGGGGGTGGGGTGGCCCCGAGCGACATATTTTTAGCGAGAGGCGCCGCACAAAAAGCAACTTACCGACCGACCTACTTACAAAGCGGCGTCCACTTTAGCGAAACGCTCCTTCCTCTTTTCGCGCGTCCTGTAATTTGGGCGTGGCGCCTGGGATTGTTTTTTTATGAGGGGAGTAGATTTCGAGATCGCTTTCTCTACTCCTCTGATTCTGGTCAAAGCGCAAACAATGAAGATTCCGTGAGCTCAATTACTGGATCATTTTCTCTGAAAGGCAATCTGGTCGGTGGTGAAGATTTTTAAACGGTGTGTCAGGAAAGTTGAGATAAAATGAAATAAAATTATAAGCAAGTTTCTGATAAATTTTCATTCAAAAAATTAAATTAAAAAATTGCTTTTTGTAAGCGTATAAATAAGAAATTTTCGAGTAAAAGTAATCGTAACAACATTTTGTTATTACAATTTTTACCTCTCTAAATTATGTTTATGACAAACTTCAAATATTTTTAACTAGTTTATTACTTTGAGAATAATGGATACTGTCATGGCAAGAGATTTTAAATTGTGCATTCAGCGCGCCGCGACTTTAAAATGCAATACAATAAAATGCAATATAGCAAAGTATGATCTCAATTTACGAAATATACCATACCTGAACGTCTTCTCCTAATGTTCCTTGTAACTTGGGCACGGTGTAAACAGTTGTTTAAAGAAACATGTGAAATACACTTGTAACCCAAAACATGGCATGGAAAATTAAATCACAAAAGTCAAATACGTAAAAAAGTCGAGGCCCATATTCCGTTCAGCTGTGTGACTAAGACGGGTAAACCCTTTTCGGGAGTGGTATATTAATGTTTTTAGGCCTCAGATTCTCTAAAACAAAAACTTAGAGAACTTTAATGCATAACTGCAAATAACTGTAGCGAAACACCTTTTCTTCTTCTTCATGTGTTTCTTAATCAAGAGAAGGTTTTATTTCTTGACTTTATTTGCATTACCGACTGTGCAATCTAAAGATAATAATTGGTTCGTAACATCGTGGGTTCGTTCATATTTAGTACTAAATTTCATTAACCGTTTTTCTTTTGACAATCTCGTTAACCGAAATAACAAGTACAATAATTTTTGGATATCTCCAAATACTCTGGTATTTATTTCATTCACTTTTGTACATTATACACTCATGTAACGGAAACAATCGTAATGTGGAGTCGTCAGAAAATAGAGATGAGACGTTGACAGTGGGA
>BLKR01013128.1:0-13588 GCA_011170035.1 Teleogryllus occipitalis | reverse complement strand
TCATTTTTTCATAAAAGTAAATTAGAAGATTTATTCCCTCATAATAAATGATTTTAGTGATGAAAAAAGTAGACATCGTTTTCCTTCAAAGATGATTCCTCGATGACCAACTCTGACAAACACCAACCCAGCATATTATTCATAAGTTGTTTCCGCACCCCAAAGTGGAGACCATCATTGTGTTCTTTATAAGTTTTTTATTTCTATTTTTGATAGTCAATTTTGATCTCTGACAGAAATGACTGGTATTTTCGGATATCATATTCACAGATGTGAAGGTGATGGCTAAGGGATTAATTACAAGCAGTTAATCAAAACAAAATTGTTTTGAAAAAGTATATCCTGACAGTCACAGTGCGCATTCTTGTTTTCATAAATCCAGCAACGATATTTTCCTTTTCTACCTTTCAATCTTTCTTCCTTCCGCCGAGTTTCTTCTTTCCCTCGATTGATTGATTAATTACTAGTGATTCCGGGCGCGTCATCTTCTATGGACATTTGTCCCGCCAGTCTAATGCACGTTTTTTGATCGGAACGTGGTGGTGATCTTACCCCGCTGAATGGCGAGATCGTCAGCTAGAGGAATTTTTCCTCAAACAGGTATCTCCCACCAGCGGTACACCGCTCCAGCTGGGGCAAGCTCTAAGCTCCCGACCGGTCTCCCGGCATATGTGGTAGTGTAGTGCATGTTAGTGTAAGTGTGTGTATAAGGGGGTGAGGATAGGGCAAGGAATGGGAAGGAAAGATAGCGAGCGGTCCGTAGCCCGTTTGTTAGGGTACTGCCCCAGCATTCACTTGATGTTCATCGGAGATACCATGGGAAACTACTGATGAAAGTGCCGATAGTTTCCGGCCGCGAGAATTCTTCTCCAGAGAGCGACTCGCCCTATCTGGTTAGGGTCCAAGTAATACCTTCTTTCTCCCATGGTTGGTGAAAGAAGCGTAGTGAAATTTGCGTGCTCAGACGGAAGAGTAGGCCTCATGGCCTGAGTCTCGCCACGTAAAATAAGGCACATTTAATTCAATTCAATTCAATTCAATTCAAAATCCTGCCCTCTTATCGATGGCTATTCCATCGTGCCCTCTTCTTTTCATCCTTCTTGCGTACTAAAAACAATACCGAATCATAGCGGTAGCTATCAATCAATCAACACCAATCAATCAATCAAGCGGCCGAATCGATCTTTTACTTACACGTCCTACTATGACCCCTCAAGGCACCGACATTTCCATGTATTTCCTTTCCATCCTTCCCCTCCAGCTTCATCACCCCTCGATCACTTCCCCACCATCCCCTCCTCCTTTATCTTTATCCTCCCCCTCCCTTTCCCTTTTCCCCCTCCACCGAATCCGCGTCGCTCGTCTCGCGCCCCGGTGCACAACGGCGTCAAATTCTATTAAGGAGCTGGCGCGCGCATTGTTCCCACTCGCGAGTGCCTTGCGCTCATAATGCGAAATAAATACCGCCCCCCTGCCGCACCGCCCCTGCCCCCAGCCACGCCCCGCCCCCGCCTCACATTGCGACCAAACGACGGAGCCGCGGACAAAAATCTCAAGTGATTTTGATTGATTGATTTATTTTTCCGTGTTTCCGGGCGCGTCAACTGCTTCGGCCGTTAGTCCCGTTAGTGTAGTGCATGTTTTTCTCTCGGGAGATGGCGGTGGTCTTCCCCCGCTGGATGGCGAGATCCGGCACCGACCTACCGTCGGCTACTGGGGTTTCCCCCTAACCAGGACTCTCCCACCTGCGAGGCACCGCCCCAGCCGGGACAAACTCTTAAGTTCCCGACCGGTCTCCCGGAATATGTGGTAGTGTAGTGCATGTTAGTGTAAGTGTGTGTGTAAGGGGAGAGGATAGGACAAGGAAGAGGAATGACAGATCGCGCGCGGTCCGTGACCCGTTTGGTAGGGTACTGCTCCGGCATTCGCCTGGTGTTGATCGGAGAAACCACGGAAAACTACCGATCAGAGCAGCCGGCCGCTAGAATTCTCCTCCACACAGCGACTGAATTCGACCTAGCTGAAAAGCTAGTGTCGAAAATCCTGCCGCCATCAGGACTCGAACCAAGGACCTCCCGGTCAGAGGCGCTGCAATGACATCAGCTGATGCACTGAGCTACCGCTCCCGGTCTCAAGTGATTTCGTAATCAATACACCGGGAGAGGTGTCTCAGTGCATCAATAATTGATACTTAATTATTGAGGTCACTGCAGTGCCTCTGATCGAGATTATAGCCTTCCAGTCTCCACAGTGGCCAGATTTTTGACACTAGCTTGTCAGATAGGTGGAATTCAGTTGCTGTTTGAAGGAGAATCCTGGAGGCCGGGTCCTCTAATCGGTAGTTTTCCATGTTTTTCCCTGATCAACACCAGGAGAATGCCGGAGCAATACCCGAACAAAAGATCACGGACCGCGCGCGATCTTTCCTTCCTTTTCCTTGTCCTTTCCTCAGCCCTTACTTAGACAAACTTACATTAACATTCACTTCACATGCAGGGAGATCGGACACGAGCTTGTTCCGGTTGGGGTGGTGCCCCGTTGGTGGGAGATACCTGGTATCGGGAAAACGTCGCTAGCCGGCGATCGGTCGGCGCCGGATCTTGCCATCCACCAGGAGAAGATCACCGCCAATTCCAGAGGAGAAAAGCATGGTCTAAACTTTCGGGACTAATGACCACTGTAGCTGACGCTCCCGGAATCACTAACAACCAATCAATCGTAATTAATAATTATATGGTCATGTAAACATTCTTGTCATTTTTTTGTGAAATTGGGTAAAGTACTGAAACTATAAGTTAAATATGTATATTTTATTTTAGTAAAACGACCGAATTAAAATGTCTCCTTAACGAAAAAACAGCGTTGGGACAAAGCGTTGACTCAATAATCTAACCCTTTTTTTTCCAAACTAAGATTTTTGACTTAGCAACTTTTACCCCGTGATCAAGAAATTCCTAACACACAACTACAGAACGAATTAAAAATTGATGTCCTTAAAGAGTTATCATAGAGAGAAATTTTTAACTCATTACATGATTTGCAACAAACACACACACCTTTAATTTAGCCCAAACATATGAATTTCCTTGACGAATACTTTCAAGATTTCCGAAAGATAAATTCCATCCCCCCTAAATCACAAATCTCATAATGTTTATTATCTCCCTCTCTCATTTAACTAAATTTCTTAAAATAGCTAATTATATTTTTTAGATTAATAGAATTTATATCTTCAATGTAATATTTTAAATAATACCTACTTCAAGAGCTCTTTGAGATCTAAATCTTCAGTGATGTCAATTTCTAATGTTAAAAACCCTAGAAGACATTCTTGTCGACCAGGCAGAAATAAATTTTAAAAATAGATAATCGGCTTAGAGAGCTCATGATTTTTGTTAATACAAATATGACTATCAAAAGAAACTGAATAGAGTTTTAGAATATGTTAGTAAATGAGCATAAAATAGACCATGTGTTCATGTAATTTGAAAAGACGCTTTTTCACACCTTCATTTGTAAATTCCTCCGTCTGACCACGCAACTTCTCCTACGGTCTAGTGGAGAGAGAAGTTGTCACTCAAGGACGAAACTGCGATTTTAATTTTGGTTAGAGGCTTCTTTTAGGCTCGGGGATCTTATATATATATATATATATATATATATATATATATATATATATATATATATATATATATATATATGCAAATCTACAACATGGGACAGCCGGATTTACTTCCTCTCGAACGCGTACGATGGACTTTCTCGTCCTTGAAATCCACAGCTTCGATCGTGTTTGAACCCGCGTACTTGGTATAACAATCCGATACACTAACCATTACACCATCAAAGTCACGTTTTTTTTAACATTTTAAACGAATAGATTTAATCCAAACATTACAAATAATACGGAACAGTCTGAGCCATATTGTAGCACCACTAGATCTTGTTCTTTTTGGTTGAGTTTTGGCCTATTTTTTGGCATTCGGTCCCATCGTACACCGCTCCCGCCGCCGCCCGCGCCACCCCTCTTCACCCCGGCGATCATTTCGCCCGTGATTAAAAGAGACGACGAGGCGCGCAAACATATAAGAGTGGAGGGGAGGGAAGAGAGAAGGAAGGAGAGGAGAGGGGTGAAACGCGACAAAGATATGAAGCCGCCCCCGCAGCCCGCAACCCCTTCAGGCGCGTTAGGGGTGTCCAGTTAGAGGGGTGGAAAGTTGATCGCAACAGATTGCTGCTCCGGGATGGATAATAAAAACAACTTCTAAACGACAACATGGGTGAAACTTTAAAGGCAAGTGGGTAAGATTTCAGTCTCCTCTTATAGACCGCATGGTAGGAGGTAAATGGAACAACTGAACATTGTAAAGTACAGACATTTGAGTTACGTGTCGGTTCTGTGTTGTCGAGTTTCACCTGAACGGTGTTGCCGAAATTCACGCAATCCTCAACGTATCCCTTAGACTCCTCAGTTTTACATATCTGTATTTATCAAGTCTTGGGATTGATTGATTGATTGATTCATGTTTCCGGGCGCGTCAACTACTCAGGTCATTAGTCCCGTTAGTGTAGTGCATGGTTTTTCTCGGGAGATGGCGGTGATCTTCCCCCGCTGGATGGCGAGTGGGGCACCACCCCAGCCGGGACAAGCTCTCAGCTCCCGACCGGTCTCCCGGGATATGTGGTAGTGTAGTGCATGTTAGTGTAAGTGTGTGTGTGTAATGGGAGAGGAAAGGACAAGGAATGGGAAGGATAGATCGCGCACGGTCCGTGGCCCGTTTGGTAGGGCACTGCTCCGGCATTCGCCTGGTGTTGATCGGAGAAACCACGGAAAACTACCGATCAGAGCAGCCGGCCGCTAGAATTCTCCTCCAGACAGCGACTGAATTCGACCTAGCTGAAAAGCTAGTGTCGAAAATCCTGCCGCCGTCAGGACTCGAACCTGGGACCTCCCGGTCACAGGCGCTGCAGTGGCATCAGTTGATGCACTGAGCTACCGCTCCCGGTCGCCCTTTTGGGTAAACGATCAATTTTTACCTCTCATAGTACTGACTGAAACTGACGTACAAAATGGTATATAATCCTCGAATCAGCTGTCTGAAGAAAATGTGCAAATGAACCAAGAGGTTTTTTTTTTTTTTAATTATGCTTTATTTAGAAGGTCGCATGAACTACTAGGTCATTAGCGACCACATTCAAAATACAGTATATACAGTGTACAACAGAGCATACAACAAAATTTAAAATTAAACCACAAATTTATAATTTGTCAATGTAGGTAACTTTACATGAGGACAATTAACAATCATATTCAACAGCAACATAATATAAACAGAGAACATCACCAAAAACATGTTGGGCATTACTATACATTTTTTGATAATACAATATTTGACAATATTTGTGTTTAACAGATTTTTAGTTTCTTACAGCTTATTGATAAAGTTAGTTTCCTTTAAAAATTTAAAGACATTTTCAATGTGGTGTTTGTTGTTAAGGATTTCTGGGAGAGTGAGAGGTATTGCATATTTTTTGCGGATATCTTTGTAAGTGGGACAGAACAATAATATGTGTGGTATAGAGAGGGCAGATTGACATTGGTCACAATTTTTTTGTATTTCTTTGTTAGTAAATGCTGATGGGTGAGTTTGGAATGGCCAATTCTTAAACGGGTGAGCACAGTTTGATATTTTCTCTTGTGAAGGTAAGGAAGGTGGTCATCGAAGATACTTTTCCTGATCTGATGTAGTAGGGTTGGTGATCTTGTCCATTCAGTATTCCAAACATTCTTGTTTCTTTGATGAAGTTCTTTTTTGATGTCATTGTGGGAAACTGCATGCTCTTCCAAAGGTGAATTAATAGAGTCTTTAGCTGCTTCATCAACTAATATATTACCGGCAATACCTCGGTGCGATGGTATCCAAATGAGAATTATTTCCTTATTGATGTGTAATAAGTCATAATATAAGTTAGCTATTTCATTTACTATAGGTTTCTGGTTTTCAGTATTACTTAAACTTACTAGCACACTTTTGGAATCTGTAAAAATAACAAATTTGTCTTCGGTTTGTTCTTGAATATATTTAAAGGCGAGAAGAATGGCGTATGCTTCACAATAAAAAATAGAGCAATAATCATTTAGCCTTGATTGTAATAGTGTCTCTTTAATTTGAACTGCACAGCCAGCTCCGATCTTTTTACGGGAGCCATCGGTGAAGATGTGCGTATATCCAATGTATTTGTTATAGATTTCGTTGAAGTAGGCTTGGTAAATTAACGTATTAGTTACCTTTTTTGGAAGATCATTAAGGCTGATGTTGATATTTATTAGGGAAGGAATCCATGGAGGTCTTTTTTTAACCGTGGTAGTTCGAACAGTAGGAAATGTGAAGTGAATTTCTTCAAGGTACTGGTTCAGAAGATAATAAACTGGTTTAGGAGCATACTTTTTCTCTGTATACTTTTCGTAATATTTTCTGGAGAAAACATTCTTATAAACAGGGTTATTAGGAGTGGATGAGATTTTACAGGCATAAGAAAAGCATAGTTTTCTTCTTCTGATGTGAAGAGGTTCTTCATTGGATTCCGCAAGAATACTCGAAATTGGACTCGTTCGATATGCGCCAATGGCAAATCTTAACCCGGCTGAGTGGACTGGATTAAGACTATTTAATATTGTTGGCCTAGCTGACTGGTAAATAATTGCTCCATAGTCTATCTTAGAACAAATGATAGCTTTGTATGTTGATAGTATAACATTTCTGTCGGCTCCCCACGATGCTGATGAAATGGCTTTTAGTACATTTATTCTTCGAAGGCATTTAGCTTTCAAATTCTTAATATGTGGTATCCATGTTAGTTTACTATCAAATAATATTCCTAGAATTTTGATTAGTCTAGAACATTTAAGTTGTTGTGATCCTATTGTAAGTTTTAGCTGATCCGATAAGTTACCCCTTTTATTGAAGACTATACATTCAGATTTGGATTTAGAGATCTTGAAACCTGTCGTATTGGACCAATCTTGAAGTTCTTTTAAAGTAATTTGAAGCAGTTCTTGAGATGTTTTAATATTTTTCCACTTAATGTTATAGTGATATCATCTGCAAACAAATATACTTTCACTGGTCGATGGATATGGTTCGTGATATCATTTATGGCAACCAAGAATAGCAGTACACTAAGCACAGATCCTTGAGGCACTCCGTTCTTTATTGTATATTTGTTCGAAAAAATATTCTTGAATTTAACTTGTAAAGATCTATTCTTCATGAACTGGGTTATGAAAGTTAGTATTTGGCCATCTATCCCCATTTCGTGGAGAATTTTGATGATTCGATCTCTCCAGACCATGTCGTAAGCTTTTTCCATATCTAAACTAACTGTCACAAGATGTTGGTTTGTTATAAAGGCATCACAAATGTCACTATGGATGTTTACTAGATGGTCTGTTGTAGAACGATTTCGTCTGAAACCACTTTGGAATGGTGAAATGTTGTTATGATGTTCGAGGTACCAATTAAGTCTTCTACTGACAATTTTTTCCAGTAATTTGCAGAGGGTGGACGTTAAGGAAATAGGTCTGTAATTATTCGGGTTGGTTGGATCTTTGTTAGGTTTAAGAATCGGGATAACTATAGATTCTCTCCATTTGTCAGGAAATTCGCCAGTGGTTATTATTTCATTGAAGAGTCGAGTTAGATATTCAATAGCATTTGTCGGCAGTTCTTTCAGAAAAACATTGTATATTCCATCTGGTCCTGGGCTTGAATTTCTAGTTCGAGATAGCACAATCTCAACTTCTTGTACTTGTACGGGATAATTTAATGTAGGATTACTTGACGAATTTTGTTGAATAATTCTATCCATTGTTATATTCGAATTAGATTTGTATATTTGAAATTCATAGTTAAAGTTACTGTCGCTTGAGTTATTAGCAAATGTAGAAGCTAGAATGTTCGCAATTTGTTCGTTAGAAGAGGTAGTTCTGTCGTTATGTACCATAAATTTAGGATGAAAGTTCTGCTTGTAGCAACCATTGATAGCTTTGATTTTTTTCCAATTGTCTGCTGGGTTAGAGAAGCAATTTATTGATGAGATAAAATCAATCCAACACTGCCTTTTATTTTCTTTATATATTCGTCTTGCTTTTGCTCGTGTTCTTTTATAATCAATATGATTTTCTATGGTTGGATGCCTCTTGTATTTGTTGAATGAGTGTCTGTATAATTTATGGGCATTTTTGCAGTCTTCATTCCACCAAGGTAGTTTTTTCCTTATTGGTTTTCCTGAAGATTTTGGGATTGTTTCATCAGCTGTTTTTAGGATGAGATCAGTCAGTTTCTCAATTTTTTTATTGAGGGAGATTGAGGAATTCTCCTCTAACATATTAATTTCATTTATTTTTGTTGATAATATTTCTTTGTATCTGTCAAAGTTAGCGTTTTGGAATTTCCATCGAGGATGATAGTTAGTGCAAGCAGACACTGAGGTATTATTAAAGTAAGATATAAGAATGGGAAAATGGTCACTTCCATGTAAGTCTTCTGTAGTACTCCAGTCCCATTTAGAAGCAATAGAAGATGAACATATTGTTAGATCAATTGCACTGAACCTTTTGTGTGTATTATTAAGGTGAGTGTATTGATTTTTGTTAAGTATCAATATATTTGGGTCTTCTAATACTTTTTAATAATCTTGCCTCTACTGTCATCTTTATACGATCCCCACATTAGGCTGTGACTATTAAAATCACCTACCATAATAAAAGGTTTAGGTAGCTGATCTATGATTTTTAATATTTCATTTTCTGTAAAATTATAACTATTAGGGAGGTAGATATTACAGATACTCAAATATTTTCTTCCCATGTTGATTTTGACTGCTGTACATTCAATATTGGTGTTTATATAAATTTCATCTGCTTGAATAAGTGATTTTATATATATATAGCTATGCCTCCACTGGATATTCTTGGATTATTTCTATTCTTTAAGTATACAGAATAATTTTTTAATTGTGGTATCACCCTTTCTGAATTATTAGTTTCCTGCAAGCATATTACATCTGGATTATATTTGTTAATCAGAATAAACAGATTTTCTCTTTGAGGCCTAAATCCATTTATATTCCATTGTAATATGCTTTCAACCATTGTTAGTTAATATTTAATTTAATTGGATGAAATACTTTAACTTGTATCACTAGAGTACTCTGATTCATTGCTTTTAATGTGTTTATTTAATTTCTTTTTTAGATTTGTAAATCTTCTCTTCATATTTTTATCCTTTAATTTTGGATATGTTCTTTCTAACATTTCAATCAGTTGAGTTAAATCAGGGGTAAATTCTAGAGCTATTTCAATTACCTCAGTGCTGTTTTTAGTTTTTTCAAGAAAACTCTTCATTTGAATAAAATTCAAGGGATATTTGTTGTTTGGGTCCAATAATATTTCCTTGAGAGGGGCCAGTTGAGTATTCAGTTTTTCAGATTCTTCAATATTAGTACTTTCTAATCTTGACTTTTTATAATTCTTCTCTTTTTCTTTTTCAGTGAGGTCAATATTGAAATGTTTATCAGGTTCTGATGAGGGTTCAGTAAGTGGGTCTGAGGTTGTTGATGATAAGGATATAGGTCGTTTCTTAATCAAATTATTTGTGGAGTTGGGGTTGTTTGATTGTGGAATTTGAAGAGCAGGGAAGTCACCAAATTGAGGTTGGGTTAATACAGGGGCATTATTATTGGCCTCAAGATCTTTCTTCAAAGTGTTGTCTTCACTCTCTTTTGTGTGAATAGTTTCTTCAATTTGAGTGCATGAGTTAGATGGTGGAGGTATTTTTGAGGTTACATTCATATCAGTAGAGGGTGATATTACTTTTTCATTGGTGTTATCTGCAGGTTGAGGATTTGGTATAGAAGAGAGACTATGGTTATGTTGTTCAGTAACTTCAGTTTCCATTTCATCATTTCCACTGGGTTTACTTGGACAAAGCTGAGCTACATGTCCTTCTTGATTACAAATAAAACAGGTCATGATATCAGTAGAGAAGTATACACGGTATGAGGTATTGTCAAAATATACAACAGTTGAATCTGGTAGTTTGTTTAGATCTTCAGGTTCTATGTACACTTGTCTTCTGAAGCTCATAATATGCGAGAAGCCCGGTTCTGATATTCCTGCTTTTATGAACGAGATCTTGGAGGATGTTGTAATTTTCCTTTTGGTGAACTCCTTTTCAATTACATTGTGTGGTATGATTGGGCACACGTTGGATATAATTACCCTTTTAAGTTTACTAATGAGAGGTCTAACATTGAGTTCACGATTCTTTATAACAATTGTTTTATTTTTATCAGTGAATTTATCTGCAACGGCTTGACTTGACAGAAAGATACATATTCGGTTGTTAGATATGCGTGAAACAAATCTAATATTACTAGCATCAACAATAGAGGCAACCTTGCTAATATAATCTTTAATTGAAAGTCCTTCTTGGGCTTCGATTACAATAGCTTGTTCTTTAGATGGAAAGGAATCTGATGATGTAGCACCTGCATATGACTTCTTTAATGACATACCTTGTTGTGAGTCCGTACTGTTGGGGGTTATGTCTCTCCTGTTGTCAGGAGAATCCATTTTTCCTGGAAGTACAGCTGCATCTGCAGCTGTACGTGAAATTCACGTGATGATATACTGTGTTTTGCTTACAGTATTAGAAACAGATTCGTATAGTTACAACAAGTTAGGTAAATAACTCGTGTATCGTTTGTACACCACTGTTCACAGCACGACCTACTCGTACGGCGTTTCGAAGTGGACTCCGAACTTAACGTTTGTTCGCTGACCGCTGAACGTTTTAGTGCTAATCACAATACAATCGTAGTGCCTACTTTAAACAGTTGAGTCGAAAGCTTATTTAGCATCATTGTGTTCTTCCTAGTTCTGTCTTCTAGAATGTTTCCGGTACTTTTTTATTTTTCATTTTTATTTTAATAATGGATATTTTGCTAAACCGTGGAGTCGGGTCGTCCAAAACAGTCAAGGTAGATACAAATATTTATTTTAATTCATTCATGTTTTGTAAGAATGAGTGTTTTTTCAATAATTTACCTTGAAATTTCTGAGATAGGTTAACAGACTTTATCTTAAATATTCAGTCAGTACATTTTGAATTGCAATTATTATTTATTCACCCTCTCCTATATCGAGTTCTGATGTTACTCCTCAAGTAACAAATTTCCTCTGTAATAAATGCCTTCTTTCACTGAAAACTTCCTCTCAAACGCCTCAAATAAAGGTCATGGCTTTCTACATGACCGTATCCCACTTTTCATCCTTGTTGGGTGTTTTTAATCGTTGACATTTAAAGTTTGCCAAGTAAATCAAACAATCATCTTCTCAGGGAGAAATGTAGGAACCCACCATACACGAACATATTAGAAAAAATTACAGGGTAATTAGTAACTTTCGATCCCGTGAATGAAAGAGAGAGAATACGATACAACTGAATAAAAACTGTTTTCAACTTCTTATAGCGTTCTGGAGAATTCTCGTCGATAATCTTTTCTGTGTTCAGTCTTTAAGAAATTGATCGTCACGTTATCCATATGGGTAATTATATTCAACAACTTTCGCCGTTTGGGTCGAGGCGGCAGCAAGGTGTCCGAAGAGTTGACCTCTGATGTGAAACTAAGGATCTCTCAAAATGTACGTTGCCGTTAAGTGGTGAGGATGTGCTATGCTGAGTCATAATACTTATGTGAAATTGGCACCCGCCACCGTCACCCAAATTATCATCAACACGTCATTTAGGAAAGTGACAAGCAGACTTAAGAAAGTCATGAAATTGAAGTTAGGTAATTCATTAAAAAAGATAAAAAGTTGATATTTGAATACATGATGTGGTCCTTTTTATATTGTTAAACGAAAAACATTTACTTAAAATAAAAGTGGTTACGAGAAGACATATTAATGCCATTTTTTCAGTTAGCACGATTTCGGGTTTCAATCATCTTCGAGCCGTAATATTGTCATAACGCTCTCAAGGCTGAGAAAGGGTTACAGGACGCAGCGTCTCCTAGACAGTCGATATCTCATTGAATTCTATAGCAGAAGTCTACGTTGTCAATCATTTGCCATGTTTACTATAACGAATTCATTTGGTTGCTTTTGTGAACGAGAGAAGACTGATTTCGGGCACGTTAACTACTTAGATTACTAGTCCCGTTAGTGCACTACACAGTGTATCCCAAGAGGTTCCCTTCCTGCTAGAACGTGCTATGGTCAACATCCAGCTACGGCCAACACATCGGTTTGCGGGATTTCCCTCCTTCAGTTCACTCCCCAGAGAGGCATTACCTCAACCGGGACAAGCTCTAAGCTCCCAACATGTGTGGTACTAGAAAGTAAGTGTGTGTGTATGTATATATGTGTGTGTGTATGTATATATATATATATATATATATATATATATATATATATATATATATACATGTATATTTATACACATTTTGCACGTTTTATTTATTACTAGTAAAATATGTCATATGCAAATAAAAAAATATTTAATGGAAAAGAACTTCTAGAAGGCCCGAAAATGTAGTTCCCCCCCCCCTTGTTGATATAGGCTGGGCACGTCTATGTAAGGAATAGATGGTGTGTGGAAACATCATGCTTGTTTTCTCGAATACGATTGATTTCACAACATTAAGGGCCGTAAAATAGTTACAATGCATCCTGATATCTAGGCAAAATATAGCTGGAGATCTTAATCTAAAAATGGGAGAGGTAGCAATAAGAAGAGTCTATTCAACTAGAATCCTTGGTCTTATTTTTGACTGTAAGCATACTTGGAAAGAGCACATTAAAGATCTCATCTGATGTCAAAAGAAGAACAAATCTACTAAAATGCATGAACTATAACAACTGGGGCGCAGACAAACATACCTTGCTCCTCACTTACAAAGCTATTGTTCGTAGTAAAATCGACTATGGGTGTATAATATATAACAAAGCCAAAAAGAACCTTCTCAAAAAATTGGATCCTGTACATAATAGAGCGCTTAGGATATCTACTGGATGTTTCCAGACAACGCCAACAGGTAGCATCCTTATCGAAGCCTCGGAACCAACCCTGCAATTTCGACGGGATTATCTGACTATCAAATATATAAGCAAAGCCTCCTCATCCAATAACAATATTATACTCAATGATATTAACCCACCAATCAGATCTGCTCCCATCCACCTACAATCATACCGAAAAAACCTTTTACGAAAGCACCAAAGATATAATCAGAGCCTACAACCTCCCAAACATATCGGTGGGAAGGTATAGAACACCTAAATATCCTCCCTGGGTCACACCAAAATTTACTGTCGATTCCTTTCCCAAGAATCTCTCCAACTCTAACTTGAATGACTCCGACGCTGATCTTATCCTCAACGAGATTCTCAATAAATATCAAGATCGCGATGTCATCCACATCCAAGATACGCTGGAAACAGACAGAATGGGCTTATACATCCAATCTCCATGGAAGACCTTTCATATCAAGTTTAGGAACTTTGCAAGTAAAAATAGCGCTT
>BLKR01013127.1:0-13588 GCA_011170035.1 Teleogryllus occipitalis | reverse complement strand
CACCACATGAAGACGCAATTGGATGTCATCACAGTCCGGCGCGCCTGCTTCAGTTAGTAGCATCTTCAATTAGTCATGAATAGACATCGGATGTCTAGGCACTAAAAATCGTCTTTTAGGCGCCTAAAAAGGCGTTGAAAAAGTCAAGAATAAGGAGGGAAATGGCACTGTCATGAGTTACATACACAATAAAATGGAAATATTGTAATTTTTGTCTATATTATTTTGTAAACTTAAATGCACAAAACCAGTTCGTATATTTTAATGTAAAACTAGATTTACATATTTACAACTCTTCTACATTTTATTCTTAATAGTTTCCATTAACCAGGAATATTTACATATTACCAGTAACTTTTCAAAGATCACAATTTCAAATTTGCGACGATTGGGAGACAAAATCAGTTTGAATGCGGAGAAGGATATCTGAACGATGTGACTGACATATTTTAGCAGTCCAACACTGGCAACACTGAAACCTTCTGGGAATTTATATTTATTTCCACTTAAAATTTCGGTTCCCTCGGCGTATTGTCAATCATGCATGTTCTCAGATCATGACTAGTATTTGTGAAATAGGGAAATGGAGAAAAATCAGTTGGTATACTTTCAGGAATTCTCTCGTAATTTTAAATTTCAAGACGTGAATTGAAGGTTTCATAATGAATGGTCACGTTGGACAATCGTCGATTTTCCGATATCTTAGCCTTGTATATAAATATAATAAATAAAAGGCAAAAAAGTCCTAAAAAAGGTATTTATGCAAAAATAGGCATTTATGCTAAAATAAGCAAAAATAAGCATTATAAAATTCCGTCAAATGTTATAATTTGTCATGATTCGTGGACATATACTATCAGCCTTTAAACAAGTTCTCTAGAAAAAAATGAGCATTTGCCTAAACATCCGATGTCTAGTCATGAAGGTTTCGCTACTGACGGGAAAGTTGTATGATTCAAAGCGTGCCTAAATTTGTGCTCTTCAAATGACTTTTAAAATGTTTGTATTATTTTTTAATTTGTTTACGAATTTTTTATAAATATTATTTGGTATTATGTAAATGTTTGTTTTATAATTTGTATTTTAATATTACATATTATATCCGATTTTACGTATTTATTGCATATTCATACTGTTTTCATAACATATACATGTACATATTTTGACGTTTTATACTGCATATTTTTCCGGTCTGTTATGACATCGTCACATCCAAATGAATATTCATCGCATGGTCGTTCTCTCATGTTCTTTCGTTGTGCACATATTGTGTTCTGGAAGAAATGCTTTAAATCTCTCTTAAAAGAAAACACATTGTACGAATTAAAAAAAACAACACATTGTCTTTAATATTAAGCATGAAGTTCTACCACGCCACCATTCACACTACGAAACATTTTCTGTTGTTCTTCAAGAGTCCTCTGTAATTCTTTGCTGGCGTTCTCCAATCCTACAGCTTGGGAAGATGGTTCGTGAACGGAGCTAGATTATGGATGAGATTAAAAATCTCCTATTTAACAAATAAATAAAACTACAGTGGTGGAAAAAATAATGATTTACCTTCCTCAAATTGCCGTTTTCAACTGAAATTTTTGAATAATGTATATATTTATCTCTATTTGATATACATAATGAATTTCAACATTAGTTTATCGAATTATATTATTTTTTTAAATTGGAAATAATTTTTTTTTACTATTTTAACACTAAAAGAAGCAGCATCTTAATGCAAAAGTTAATAACTTGTTTGAAAGGTTGAAAAGAGACTCAAAATGACTTTTACTGTAACAAAACACGATTCTGTACTGCAGTTTTTGTAACTATGAACACTCAGCTGCATCAGAGTAATCCATAGATGACAATTTTTTGTTCCACCGCGCGCTTTGATTACTGTCTGGCATCGTTTAGGCATCAATATAATTAAATTATTAATAAATTCCTTGCTCAATTCATGAAACCACGCACTTACAAAGCTCCCAAGTAGTTCAATTTTATTTCAGTTTCTTTTTCACTGTAGCATTCACCATAACCTTCCAACGGTTTTAAATGGGGTTGAGATCAGGGCTATTGCCCGGCCAATCTAACACCTACATCCCATTTTGTTGCAGGAAAGACTTAACCTAAAATGTATAAATATGTACTAATCGCATGTATATAACTTCTTCTTCTTCTTACACAGTACAAACAGCACTCACACGACTTACCTTTAAAGCTCTGTGGCAAGGGGGAGACTCGTCTTGAAAAATGCAACATGAAGCATCACCAAAATGATCTATATTTTTTGGCATCATCTACCTTTCAGGAATATTTTTATAGCTATCTCCAGTAACAGGGCCTTTTATGAAGTGGAAACAACCAACCCCGTGGCTAGAAATGCATCCTCAGATGATTTTTTCTCGTGGATGGGTCACAGTTTGCGTAATGCAAGAAGACCAAAATTCTTCACCCCTTTTGTGACGAACAAAGTGTTTTCCATCGAAGACATGCGAATTAAATTTGAACTCATCTGAAAAGATAATTTTATTCCACATCCCTGTGGAGCGTATCACGTGTGCTTTTGCCCCCCATTGTAGTATTTTTGTCCTGCTTCAATGAGCCTACTCCGAACTGTTGTACTAGTCCAAGAAACGTCGCAAATTCTTCTCATTGTCGTTTTAGATCTGAAGATGCTAGCAAGCGATCGCCAATACGATTTGTTTTAGAATTCTATCCTGCTTAGGGGTAGAAGACCGTTTCCTTCCTCTCCCTTTAATAGATCAACATTTCTATTTTCGCTGTATTTCTTTAGAAGCCTAGAGATGGGAAGCAAATGAAAAGCAATCTTGGAGGATATATCTCTTCTACAGAACCCAAGAGAGGAATAGCTGCTATCTTCTTCTGCTTTTACTCCAATACTTTTCCCACCTCGCCACACACAGGGTTTCACAAGAAATGGATCAACCAGGAGAGATCAATTGTTAGAGATCAACTTAGATCCATCATTGTTGACAAAGAATTGTAAAGTCTCAGAGAATATGTTCCAGGAAGCCAACAATGGAAGTCAAAATACAAAAACCGATAATTGAACAGCAATTCAGTTTTACACCGTCTTTAAAACAAAAAAATAAGATATTTAATGGTGATGCAATATTTTTTTCGACCACTATATTAAGCATATTAGTTTCCGTTAAGCTTTCCAGTTTTCTTTTTATTCATTTATTTTTCATGCTTGGATATGATCGATCATAGAACGATACTATTTTTTTGTATTCCAGCATTCTAAACGATTTTTTCTGTTGTAAGAAATCGTTCATAATTGGACATTTTAAGGCACAAATGATGACGTATTAGATTTTACTGCACTATAATTGCGTCATCAGACATTCAGCCAATCGCAGCAAGAGAATCGGGGGGAGGTAGAAGTAAACGGAACAGTTGACCACGGTTTTCTCGCACAGATGTCAAATATCCGAGACGTCACAAGAAAGTTGTTTATCAAAATTAAGTTTAATTCTCTTATAAATTTATAATGTTATACAAAAAATAGCGTATACAACTCGTTTATTATGTTGCTTAATTGCATTCGTACAAATTCGAAAACTCGCTCCTAACGTCGCCCGTTTTCAAAACATGTTCTCATGCAGTAAAGCTTAACATTATAAACTAATTGCATAAACTACTATTTCAATCATCCACTACTAGAAGCGGCTCTTTCAGGGTATGCATAGCGTGCTAAATGTTCAATTTTTATCACAAGTATTAAACAGGAGACGATGCTCAAGTGTTAAGATAGATTAGAGTTAACAAAGAAAACAAAAGTCTCGTGACCGCATCAGCTACTTCTGACCTGAATGTTACACTAAACGAATTGAATACTTGAATTAAAATGAAACGACAGTGTCTAAAAAATAATGTATGGCACACGTGGTAAAACGTTGTAAAATGTATGGCACACGTGATTTTATTTTGTTGGTAGTGCTCGGCCTATCAGCCCCGTGTCTCTAAATTTTCTACTTGCATGATAAAATGTCACTTTTACCATTTTTGTCATAAATATTTTTCTTTTTCTTATTTCCTTTTTTTAAAGGCCCCGTTGCTAGTAACGTGTCAGCTACTTGGCTTCTTTTTTCATGTGTTCTGCGTTTTGCCATGTACTACATTCTTTCATGTTCTGTGACTAAGCACAAAACGATAACATTCGTTTTCTTTCTTTTCTTTTTACTTTCTCGCAATGGAGTAAACAAAATTACTTTCTCGCTACAGAGTAGAGCGCAAAACGTAGTAGACGGCAAAATGTCTGTCCGTTTCTCCGTCAGTCTGTGAACGACGCGACTAAACAATTGAGCCGATTTTCTCCAAAATATATATTCCCCAATCGATCTTGCTGATGTCGCGGACACTTTAATTGAAACCGATATTTTAATTTCTGGGGGTACTTTACATGAAGCCGTTGCGACATTTTCAAGCACTTAAAAAAATGGCTCCATCGTTTTTTATAATTTTGTTTTTGGATAGTGTGAAGGACATTTAAGAGAATGGTGATGGTCTTATGTTCGTTGAAAACCCTGATTTTTACGAAAATTGTAAAAATTAATAATTTTGTCGGCGTCTTCCTACAACTAAACTGTTAAAGATAGCGAGTTTTCCCTTAATGAAATCTGTTCGTTAAAGATAGATTTTGAAATTAGGTCATGTACACGTTTTCGAAAATTTCAGTATTTTTCGCGTAATTTTGCGGGAAAATACGGGCGAGAAAGTACCACACGCGCAAGTTTTCTTGAACGATGACCTTGCTTCCCCCTCCTTTGAGCAATAAACAGTTGAAAGCAAAAGCTCGCAGCGAGCAATGATGACAACATTCCAAGCATTAAAACTTGGTTTGGGCCAAACAGAAGCGAGTCAAAGCTAGTTTCCTTCGTAGTCGAGGACTTCTATTCAGCTTTATCTAAAGAAATGGCTGGGGCAGGTCCAGGTCCTTCAAGGGAAGCACCTAAAACTCCTATCAAGGGACCCTGCTGTTGCCTTCCCAGAGCGATGACCTGGCCGCACGCGTAGCAGCTTGAATTTGATTTTCCAGAGGTTAGTATTTCTGTAAATACTCTAGTGGCCGACTTTGTAACTAATGCCCTCACTCTGCCCGGATTTCTTCAATCCATCGTTCAAGAAAAGTTGCGCGAGTAGTAAGTGTTGTATTAGCACCACAAGTTTTCATGTTCTACGACTAAGCATAAAACGACATCATTTGTTTACTTTCATCTCTTCTTTCTTTTGACCAAGGCTACGTCGCTACCGGGAGCGGTAGCTCAGTTCATCAACTGATGTCACTGCAGCGCCTCTGACCGGGAGGTCCTAGGTTCGAGTCCTGACTGTGGCAGGATTTTCGACACCTGCTTTTCAGCTAGGTCGTATTCAGTCGCTGTCTGGAGGAGAATTCTAGCGGCCGGCTGCTCTGATCGGTAGTTTTCTGTGGTTTCTCCGATCAATCCCAGGCGAATGATGGAGCAGTACCCTAACAAACGGGCCACGAACCGCGCGCGATCTTTCCTTCCACTTCCTTGTCGTTTCCTCTCCCCTTACACACACACACACACACACACACACTTATACTAACATGCACTACACTACCTCATAATCCGGGAGACCGGTCGGGAACTTAGAGCTTGTCCCGGCTGGGGCGGTGCCCTGCTGGTGGGAGAGTCCTGGTTAGTGGGAAACCTCACTAACCGACGGTAGGTCGGCGCCGGATCTCGCCATCCAGCGGGGGAGGATCACCGCCATCTCCCGAGAAAAAACATGCACTACACTAACGGGACTAATGACCAAAGCAGTTGACGCGCCCGGAAACACGAAAAAACAATCAATCAATCAAACGCTCGTTCAATCATGCAAGCAAGCAATCAAGCTACGTCAGTGGTTACGTATGAGCTATTTGGCGCCTCCTCCGCTCGCTCGGGGGCCCGCGAAGATCCTTAAGCGCGCGTTCTGAAGATGACCCAGTTACAACAGCCATCCGTCAGCCCGGGCCGCGTGCAGTAAACACATAACGCGCAGTCTCTACGAACTAATATTAGCGGCTCCTCGGCGAGATCAAAAGGCGATTCTATAGCCACGCCGACGGCCAGCTCACGTAAACAGACGGTTCGCAGGACGCACTTGGAGACCGAGAGCGGGGGAGGGGGAGGCATCACTCGGCCTCCTGCAGATGTTTGGTGGGCGCGACCTATATCCAGCGGTGCCAGATGATTAAATGCATATCTCAGTACCAACTTTCAAAACGCCTGGTACTTTCACTAAAATTCCTGGTATTGGTCAATTGATTTGATTTCTGAAATTGTTCATATTATAACTCTATTTTTAACGCGCTCAGAAAGGTCGTTAAACTTGTCTAGATATCGATTCATTTTATATCAGTAAATTAAATGGAAAACTGTCTTTTTGTACTTTAGCATGTGGTAGAAAAAGACCATCCAATGTCATCTTTAATATCTCTACAGCAATATTTTCACCAATATCATAGTTATTTGGAATATCGGAGTGACTTTTTTATTCAATCATTTAAAGCTATTATTCAAATCTTAAATCGTACTTATGCGTATATGCTTAAATCATCAATTACCATTGACTTAAAATCCTGGTATTTCAGCGTACCAGAATGTCTTCATCCTGGTACATGTTGTCTTTAACTGTTAGTTATCTGATATCACCTGTAGTGAGTGTGAGTTGATTTCGTAATGCTTCCTCGAATGTTCTACTGCAGAGGTAATTCAATGGGATAGCAGTTCCCTCATTAAGCACCTGATGATGTAACAAAACTAGTTACGAAACGTTCTGCAATTGCTGGAATAAATGATTGTCATAAAAAACTTTGCATACTTTTATTTGCAAAAATATTGATTTACATGTTGTCTTCATTAAAATCCTGGTTAAAATAAAAGGATCCTGGTACGTCTGGCAAATATTACCACTATTCTTGCCACGGATCTAGGAGTATAGGAGCACCAGATGACGTCACAAACGATAAGGCACCTAAAGCGACCATCTGCCGTATTTGGGTGCCCAGAAAGCCTAAGGTAATAGCTGGCATTGCGTGAGATTTCTGATATTTTTTCTTTCTTTCTTTGACATCCAGTAAGTAAAATGTGTTCTTTCAGGGCACGAATAGGGTGCTAAAGGTTCAATTTTTAGCACTAGCGCTAAAAATAAGACGATGCTCAATGTTCAGGTAAATCTGTGAATGTAAGAAACAAAATACTTTTGTCTGACCGCATTAGTTATTACTGACCATAACGTAACGTTAAATAATTTGTATACTTGAATTAAAATAAAAGGAAAGTCAGTATGGCTATCTAAAAATTGGTGTACGACACATGTGGCAAAAGGGATTTTATTTTGCTCGTAGGATAGTGCCATCGGCCTATCGGCCTTGAGTCCCCACATTTCCTACTTGCAAAATAAAATATCACTTTTACCACTCATATTACAAGTAATTATTAACACATAAGTGTATTGATCGAATTATTTTTCATTTTCACCTTACTACGTAAAAAGAGAACCTATTGAAATCGTACGACGAAAAGGGATAATTTTTCGAAAGAAAATGTATTTCCTTCAAAACCGTCCGTAGAATTTCAACCAAAATTAATATTCCCCAATCGATCTAAAAATGTTCGAGCTCCCTAGAATTTGAAACGGATCTTTTGGTTTTGGGGGTCCTTTGCATGAAGCCTCGACATTTTCAAAATTTTCTCCAGATTGGCTCCAAAATTTTAGAATTAAAGTTGGTCGTCGGACAGTGTAAAAAAACTTAAAAAATGGCGCAGGTCTCAATTTCGTTTAAATCTCTGATTTTTCGAAAATCGTAAAAGTTCAAAAAAATTTTCGGCGGCTTGCTACTCTTATTTTTTCCGCTCCTAATTTTTGCTAAAATATGAGTATTTGGCGCATAATTTTGCGTGATACATGTAGACCATTTTTGAAAAATATTATTATTTTCTAAAAACCGGCTCCACATTTTTTCTTCATTCTTTTTCTCGTATGTATCAAAGGATGATAAAAAAGTAGTACTATTCCCACTTTCTGTTTTTTTTTATTTATCCTTAATGTTTCATTGTCTCTACGTTTAATAAAATGGTACATTCAGTTACATTATGGTCGTTATCTTTATAAGTTGGACATTACGTATTGACAACGTGGTTAGGTAGTATATAGTTCGAAAATATTTCACACACTAGTGAGACAATACTCGACGTTGAATTTGTTTTAAAAGAATTAATTTCATACAAACGTTTCTATTGTTCCAGATATAATATTTAAGAAATAATTATGATTAGGTGGTGTATTGGATGGCCTTTAGCTTTGGATGTTTAATGTACATACTTCTTTTACTTTAAAAAGATTTGATCGCTGGTTATTGTACAATTCAATTCCAATTCAATAATTGGAAGCTCTCTTCGATATATTTGAGGCAGGATTGTCTGAAATGTCCTTGCTTGCCTGTATAATATTCTGCAAGTACTAAAAAGGCAGGACAAGTTGTGGACGCTATACAAAGAATAATATTGTGTAAACTACTTAAAATGAAAGTAGTGAGTATTTTATGTATGTATTTGGCATTTTAGTGTCGCATTTATCCGATTTTTTCAACTATTACACCAGGTATTCCCAGGCCTGGGTCTTATTTTTATTATCCGCGCCTGGAAGTGAGACATGTGGCGAGTATGACGTGTTTCTATCACCGTACGTAACCTACTTGGTATGCCCAAGATTTTCTTATAGAATTAGTTATAGAATCTTGCATGATTTTTATGAGAAAGTTACAGGTTTCTTTCTTCTCCCAGCAAGGAATCGAACCTGGCCATCGCTCCACGGAAAGCTGGCAGCTTACCACCAGCCATCCGAGGGACTAGGTTGGTTGGTTGGTTGGTTGGTTGTTAGTGATTTCGGGCGCGTCAACAACATTAGGTCATTAGTCCCGTCAGTGTAGTGCATGTTTTCCTCGGGAGATGGTGGTGATCTTCCCCCGCTGGATGGCGAGATCCGGCGCCGACCTACCGTCGGCTAGCGGGGTTTCCCCCTAACCAGGCCTCTTCCACCAGAGGAGCACCGCCCCAGCCGGGACGCAAGCTCTAAGCCCTGACCGGCCTCCCGGAATATGTGGTAGTGTAGTGTATGTTAGTGTAAGTGTGTGTGTAAGAGGAGAGGATAGGACACGGAAGAGGAAGGAAAGATCGAGCGCGGTCCGTGGCCCGTTTGTTAGGGTACTGCTCCGGCATTCGCCTGGTGTTGATCGGAAAAACCACGGAAAACTACCGATCAGAGCAGCCGGCCGCTAGAATTCTCCTCCAGACAGCGACTGAATTCGACCTCGTAATGAAGCTGATGTGAAAAATCGACGGACGCGACTGGAATCGTAGGACCTCCCGGTGAGAAGCACTGGCGTGACATCAGCTGATCCTCTGAGCCACCTACAAGCCAGTCATTAGAATGAAAACTACGGGCCTAATGATGTAAACATGTTTAAATCACCGTTGGCTAAAAGAGAGACATCTATAGGTTCGGTTTACGCGGAATCCGCCAGCTCACATTCTGGGAATACGCGGGGCGCCATCTGCTGTCCTCACCGGACGTGTCTTGGCTCTTGTTTTGGCGAGACGTCGCTCACACCTTTTTTTTTTCTTTTTTTTTCAGTAAAATGTACAAAAAGCGATTAGCGCACTCCAGATCAATACATAAGGCCAGGGCCTGATTTCTGGCGGAACGCGACGGAATGGTTCTCGGGTACCTCGGAACGCATATAATTAATACAGTAAAATGGTGATCTGAGATCTAGATAACTACTGGATGTATTCGTATGATCAAGGTGTTTATCGGTGTAAAAAAATGCTATTCCCGCCATTGTAATCAGTTTTGCATTTTCGTAATTCTTAAAAAGTTATTTACAAACAAATAATTAAAACAATAACACAACGTCCTGCGCAAAATATGAGTTGAGGAACCTGCAGCATATCTATATTATAACCCCATGTGTTCGATCGCATGACCAAATATAAACAAATTGA
The DNA here is from genome assembly GCA_011170035.1 of Teleogryllus occipitalis. Taxonomy (NCBI): domain Eukaryota; kingdom Metazoa; phylum Arthropoda; class Insecta; order Orthoptera; family Gryllidae; genus Teleogryllus; species Teleogryllus occipitalis. The sequence goes on along the minus strand of BLKR01013127.1, from coordinate 3,551 downwards.
ACAATGAAAGTTGTGAATGTAAAAATAGTTTATTGAGTTACAGACTAACAACAAAGTGTAATAAGGTATTCACAAAAAAATAACTGTAACAAGAACTCAACGTTCTTCGCAAAATTTGAGTTGGCGAACCTGTAACTGCTGAAAGCGAATTTTGAAACCGCGTACGCGTGCACCAATACACCAATACACCAATACATTTATCTGGGTGCAGCGTGCGGTTCGGTGCGGTTCAACAGCGAATTTAGTTACAGAGAAGTGGCAGCGAATTTGGCTAACAGCGAAGGTTAGTATATTGTATCCGATTACATCGCACGCAGAGATAAGTTCTGTGCAATTTTTATATTAGTGTCTTATATTTGATATTTTGAATTGGTAGGTACAAGATTTTTTTTACGAGCACATGGCTTAATTCTGCATCCATCTTGGTGCAGCAGAATAGCAGTTTCCATGTGCTGTGAACCTAAATTGTTAATGTTGAATTAGATGCAGTGGCTAAAAATTTTATACATAAAAAAATGAACTCCCAGTATATGTAAAAGAAAATTGTAATTAAGGGAATTTTAAAAATATTGAATTCCGTGTGAATTATTCGCACGGCACTACTAGTAATTATTAAATTATATTATAAATATATAATTATTTTTATTAAATTAATAGTTGATTTATTAATATTAATAAATGATTGTAGTTGATATATTAATAAATGATGAATTATTCGCACGAGAAGACGCGTTCCGGGACCTAAAATTTAGAATCAAGCTCTGCTCATAGCTATCTTTGTGCCTGTGTTATTTTCATCTTTATTACAATATAATGACCCGATGCTCAAATACATTTGATATTTAGAGTTTATTTGTACTTTTAAGTCTCCCTTAATACTGTTAATATTGTATTTTGAATTACAGCTTCTATTAATTTATAGTGTATTGACTTCTCTTGTGTAAAAATTGCCTTTTTCTACTTCCATTCCATATACTTCTGTCATTTTATGGCTGCAACTCGTTTAATAATGATACTCATTAAGATAAAGATTTCATTATGATACAGGTTCTTGACTAATCACAGAGAAGTTTGCAAACCAAGTATTGATACTTATTAATCATTGAAAATCGTTCTAGTAATTGTTTCGCTCGATTGGCTACATTAAAATTGCATTTAATATTATATTATTTTCTGTTTTAATTTCATTACTAGTATTCTTTTCCGTGGAATGTAATTTAAAATAAATTGGATTGTAATTTCACTAATGATTCTATTTGACTAGCGTAGTGGTAAACCAAAGCCATGTGCGACGGTGTGGATAGGGAGCTGTCCGTTAGATGGCCTTGGCTGAATCCCCCATGCCAAGTGCCACGAAACGATTCAATGTAAAAGTTTAGCTTATAAAATTCGTACAAAAAGTACCGTATGAAACACGATGTAATGGGTTTTAATACACTCGTGTGAAGTTTACGATTCTCGCTCGTTCCTCCCAGGCGAATGCCGGAGCAGTACCTTACCAAACGGGCCACGGACCGCGCGCGATCTTTCCTTCCTTTTCTTTGTCCTCTCCTCTCCTCTTACACACACACACTTACACTAGTATGCACTACACTACCACACATTTCGGGAGACCGATCGGGAGCTTAGAGTTTGTCCCGGCTGGGGCGGAGCCCTGCTGGTGTGAGAGTCCTGATTAGGAGGAAACCTCCCTAGCCGACGGCAGGTCGGTGCCGGATCTCGCCATCTAGCGGGGGAAGATCACCGCCATCTCCCAAGAAAAATATGCACTGCACTTATGGAACTAATGACCAAAGCAGTTGACGCGCCCGGAAACACGAAAAAATCAATCAATCAATCAATCAAACGCTCGTTCCTCACTCGTATCGTAGTATCCTACTCGTGTATTAACACCCATCATTACGTCATCGTTTCATAATGTACTATTTTTTTTTTTTGTATTCCAGCATTATAAATGAACTTTTCCGTTACAAGAAGCATACTTGGGTTTTTCAAACGAGGCAGCTGAGGGTATTATCTTCAAGATGGAATATGGCGTGGCTTTTCGCATATTTCTCGGTCGTGCCGCTAGAGTTGCTTGATCTGTAGCACTGCTTGATAGGGTCGCGATCATGCGACATCTCACGGCACGACCGAGAAAGACACAAAATAGTGTGCCATATTCCATCTTGGAGATAATACCCTCAGTTGCCACTTTAGAAAAAACAAGTATAGTATGCCTAATAGCCGCGGCACTTGACAGATTCTTATGGAAGGGACGAAGTTTCACATTGTGGCGGCTGGAGCGCTGGTCGCCGACCATTCGCGAGTCCGGGCCGCTTAATACATCGTGAAATGCACGCACTTCGGGCAATTTTGTACACTTAACAGTGATATGCAGCATTACAGCATTACAAACTCATGTTGATGGTGATAATAAACAATACTAAAATTATCTATTTCTGTGCAGTTTGCTTAAAAGAAAGTTTGAAGTGACTACTTCAAATTAACCCTCATATAGCACGCGTGAAATCTAAGGCAATCGCCTGGTTAGTGAGGCAGCAGTAATTATTTTTGAAGAACTACATTTATTATTAATTATTTATGATATTTTCATGTGTTTATAGAGAACTATAATGCACATAAAGTCTTTAAACGTTTATAGACAATGGATGAAAACGAAAAGTATGACAAATTACTTTATCAGTTTTATACCGTCTCTTTTTATATTTTCAAACTCTATTGATTCCTTAAACTATATTACACACTCAAAAAGAACCAATTCAATTATAGAAGTGTTTGTTGTTGAATAAAATATTCCCTAATAAATGGAAGAAGTTAGTTCTAGAACAGACGACGGACGCTGATATAAATAAATACCAACTGCTATAAATAACACCTAGTGAAGTTCACTCATCAAAAAGCACACCAAATCATTACTGCCGTGGCAAAAATTGTCTCACCTAGAGAAAGAACCAGAAAGTTACTAGTGAAATTCATATTGGCGCTCTCGTGGACGTGCAAGAAATCAGGTATTTTCATTAAGAGAATACATCACCTTTTGATTTTAGTGTGTTACAATACGAGAAACATTCAAAGCTGTCTCAGACGATCATTCCCAATACTTGAGCCAGTGTGTTCTCATCCCTGAACGTAAACAGGAATTGTTTGTTCTATTTGTGATTTTTTTTGTGGGTCGAATTTTGAGAATAAACTGAATTGTTAGGTAGCCAAGGTTTATTAACGCTCAGAAACATTAAAAAGTATGTTAATATATATTTACTATATGAAGAAATTAGCATGGGTGGTTTTGTTAAATAAATTAGTCTCATCTTTAAATACTCCCCCAAGGTTATCGGTGGTAGAGCAATTTATTGTGAAAGCTGTACCACAACGTCCAAGGATTGGTGTGAAAAGAAACCTTCAAAAATATATTCATAGGACGTCATACGCAGTTTTAACTGTTTTTTGAAAAAATAAATAAATAAATAAATAAATAAATAAATAAATAAATAAATAAATAAATAAATAAATAAATAAATAAATAAATAAATAAATAAATAAATAAATAA
>BLKR01013126.1:0-13588 GCA_011170035.1 Teleogryllus occipitalis | reverse complement strand
CTCCACACCGCGCCGACAAACTTGGACACCCCTCGGCCTGGGGGAGGGCAGGGGAGGGACGCGTTGACCAATCGCTAGCAGGTAGAACCACAGTTGTCTGTGATTGGTGCAACATCCCAAGGGGCAGAAAGAACGCTGTCTCAGGGGGAGGGGGCTAGTTCGTTTACGTACGAGACGAGATTACGATGAGTATGATGTAATATTAAACATAAAAAATCCCTTTCAGTTGTCTGCGTGTTAATTTTTAGTGTATCAAAATAGCCCCGACACCCGTATTACATTAGCCTCTTAAGTTGTATCATATTAGCCCCACACATTTGAGGCTGTATATATCATGACACGATTAATATTATTGCATTATTTTAACGCAGAAAAGAATATTAATTCTTTCTTAATGATAACCTATTTTCAAAAATATCGTGTCATAAAAATAACGAAGTAACATCAAAAGATTTATATCACGGTGGTAAAGTTTTTGACTGGAAAAATTAGGCATTTTAGTTTTGATTTTTTCCTCCCAAATATTGTTACATTCTGAGTGTTTGCTATATGGTCATTATAATAGAATATATTTCCTATCATTTGTCATTTTCTTGTTAATTTTGGACATAAATAAATAACAACTCTTAAAGTATAATACATTAACCCCAATTTTCTACTGTATAATATTAGCCCCGACTGATCTTTATAACATTGTCGAAAAACAATATGAACGCTAGAGATTTTTGTTTAATGAAATCTCTTTTTAAAAATAGATCTTGTATTAAGATAAATTGAACACCCTGTTTTTTTAAAACTGCAAATGCTTCACTTTCTTTTCGCATCGGAAAGGAGGTAGTGTTGTCGTGTACCTGGTGGTGAGGGGGAACCGTGTCAGGTGAGTTAACTTTAAAGACCCGAGTTCGAATCCCGACGAGTAGAAAATATTTTCTGCTGCAGTAGGTCTTTTTTTTTGTTTCTTTTTTGCAGGTTCACATAGTCCGTATTGAATATTGCATAGCAATTACGAATAATACGTGAAAATATATGCTGTTGAGGCAACACTTGTTTTGAACATAAAACACTTTCTAAATAGTATGTATAGTAAGATAAACTTTATTTAGGTGAGTAAACTTAGACCATTCACTTTGATTCTCTAAATTAAAACTTGACGTAACTGAGAACAGTGTCGTCATAAGAGTTATTATGATACATATATCCTTTATTTTTAAAATCTTAGGCCCCGAAACGCGCCTCAAATTAATTATTAATATAATAGCAATAGCTATTTATATATAATATAATTTCATAATTATTTCCAAAGAACCGGAACGCCGTTCCGTCGCGTACCAACAGAAATCAAGCCTTTTACATACAGGATATTCGGGGAAGAAATGTCGAATCTTCGAAAAATAGCTGTTAAGACAATTTTAAGCTTATTTTGTCTAATAAACTACACGGATATTCCAAATGGCTAAGCCGCAATAAACATTCAAAAGTTGGTTTGGATATATGTTTTCTAGGCAACTATTTGCTTTGTAGAAGCATATAAACACTTCATTAATATCTAAATTGTTTATGATTAACAAAATAAATGAATACATTTGATCAGAAAGAAAAATTAACCTAGAAATAAAAAAGCACCCAATTTTCACAGTTCGACTGCTTTTTTATTTCTCGGTTAATTTTTTTCTGAACTAATATATTAATTTATATTGTTCATAATAAACATGTTACGTGTTTCTGGTCTGTTTACATGATTCTAGAATGCAAAGTTTTGCGTAGAAATCATATTTTCAAACCAAAATTTGCGTGTTTATTGCAGCTCAGCCATTCAAAATATCTATGTAGTTTATTAGACAAAGTATGATTAAAATTGTTTAAACAGCTTTTTTCAAACTTTCGACGTTTCCTTCCCCGATACTCTTTATATCCATGCTTCTTTAAAACCAAAAACAATAATTTGCGTACTGCAAAATAATTAATTAAACTCATGGCAGTAGAATTGTTAACATAAGTACTGTCACACATCTTTCGCAGGATGAGTAAAATTTAAAGAAAAATTATAGTTCACATGAATTTTGACAAATTGCGTCTTACTTTCTATGATATTCAAATGGTAACATTATATTACAATATTCAATTGGTTAACAATTTCGGCTAAAGAGTCTTATTTGATAATTCTCCAATTTCGTATTGTAATAAGACATCTTATGATACTCATGTCGTATTTTGTCGTACTCATGTCGTCGTCTATTTGACAACTATTATGTTTAGTGTATGTGTCTAGCAGGTTTTGTATTATTCTGAGAAACTGGATCATACGAATCACGTTTACTACGTTATTCACACAGGAGCACATGAATCTCAAAAAAGTATTTAATAATATAATCCTTGCTGATGAATCAACGTTTTATTGATGATTTTAATTTTGAAAATTTTCATTAGTTTGGATGTTTAAATATAGGTATCACATGTAATTACATGTCTGTTAAACACGATAGCATTATATGAAGCAAGAAACATTGTTTTTCGTTTGATCATTCAACTTCATCAATCACTCAAAATTACTTTAATTTTCTCTGCTTATCAGTTTTTTTAATCTCAGATCTTCGATGAAGACATGAATCAAATAACATCGTAGATATTTGAGTGTTTTAAAAATAATAACGTGAATAAATGCTTATATTTATTGAATTGGTTTTATAATAACCTGTAAAAACATGGGTTTTCTGTTGGTTTTGGGGATGTTGAAAACATTCAAATAGTAAAGGCAATGTTAAGCTGGTGATCTTTAACATTGTTTATTTGATATTTTTCTTAGGGATAGTTTATAATGGTTAAACGTTTTCAAAGAGTGCACATTAGATACCTGGAATGGCCCGTTTCCGTTTAATAAACCGCTACGTTCTCCCTGTACAGATGGTCGTGCAAAATTCAAGGTTTTGATAGATTCGTACAATGGCGGCCAACAAACCACCTCCGAACTCTGACGATACTGAAATGTAGTCTGTGTTGGGAAGGTCATATCACTTGACCACCAAGTTCGTTCTATGTATTTTCACTGGGAAATGCTAGTGCATTGATATTTACTAAACTGTAAACAAACGCTAAATCTCTTTGAATTGTTATAACATCTGTTTTGCTTTCTTTTAGTAATATCAACTCGTTTTACCAAATACGTGAGTTTGTTATATTTTTACACGCTACAATTATTTAATTTTACAAGTATTTATTTTCAAGCATTTAGGAATTCATGAAATTTCATTGAAACGTTCGCCAATCTAAAAACCTTTTAAATGTATATTAAATATATTAATGTTGTTTAAAAATATGTATTAACAATGCGTAGATTTAGCACATAAAGCTCTGATTTGAATATTATACAATGAAATCATCAAATTAACAGTTTTAGAAAGGAATGATAAATTGAATTGAAAATATTAACTTAAAGTTTATATACGTTTATTTAGAAATTTCTATACTTGTGTAAATATTGTGATGTGTGATTCTACTCATGTGATCTTTCAAAACACAAAATTGAATATTTCTGTATTTGAAAACCTTAACACTACATTCATCCAATCCAGTGCAGTTTATAGCAAACAGCTAAGCAATATGTTTCCCTATTTTTTAATGGTAATGGTTAAACAAGAGGAACAAATAGTTTCTGACTCTCGGTGTTAACAGGGGACTTAAAAAAATTAATAATACAGTTATTCGGTTGCTCAACACCCCTTTGATAGAAAAACAGAAACAATTGTTTGGGCGTAATGCACCTTGAAAAATATTTTTTTATAATCAATTTCTTTCCTATTTGATAAATATATCGACTTGAAAATTGTAGGACTTAAAAGAGAATATAAAAACCAAATAAAAGTTATGCTCATACTCGCCGTAAAAATACGAATTTAGCATAATTAAATTGGCCACAGAATTTGTTTACAAGCAAGTGCATTTTAAGCGTATGTGGCAGGCAAAAGCGCGGCATTGGAGAACTGTTTTTTCAGTATGCCCATCCCACGCTATTCTGCTAGCGCGAATGAATTAAGCGCAAACAAATGGGGTCTACTAAGATGTTAATTTCTTTTAAACAATTACATATATCTCGAGAACGAGATATAATAGCACCGAACGGATTCCGGAATTTTGCATCACATTTAAACGCCATTGAGATTAGACAATAAAAAATTTGCAACAATTGCAAATTTATAAACAATTTCCAAATTTTGCAAATCTAAAGTGGGGAGAGTCTCCCGATGTCCCAGAACCAAAAACAGCGAATTAACAATTTTGCAACAATTTATAATTTTATAAACAAATTCGAAATATGCGTTAGAACGGCCGGGAAGGCTCCGCAAATTGTGCCTGAAATGAATATCTCAAAATAGCAGTTTGTCAGGAGTTACAAATCGATTACTAAAAGTTATAATAAATTTTGCTAAAATGATAAATATTTACTGGTCTATAGACAATCATTCTGGACGGAAAACCCCGCTTAGAAATATTTTTTCGTCGTGGCGTACGCGCAGGCAAACTACCTCCTTCGGCAGGGAAATATGACGATATTTCCGTCTCGTACGTAAACGAACTAGCCCCCTCCCCCTGAGACAACGTTCTTTCTGCCCCTTGGGATGTTGCACCAATCACAGACAACTGTGGTTCTACCTGCTAGCGATTGGTCAACGCGTCCCTCCCCCAGGCCGAGGGGTGTCCAAGTTTGTCGGCGCGGTGTGGAAGATAGAATTTTGAACGACATTTTTTCTGAGGGAGAGGGTACATGAGGCCCCCAGGTTGAGAATATTCTGCGACTAAAAAGTGCCCTTCCAAAAGGTTCAACAAAAGGTATTAACTGGAACTCATGGTCATTTCATTTATGTACGACCTCCATTTGCATAGTCTCTAGAATGGCGCGATTCCAAGTGGCTTACAACGTACATGAGGCCCCCAGGTTGAGAATATTCTGCGACTAAAAAGTGCCCTTCCAAAAGGTTCAACAAAAGGTATTAACTGGAACTCATGGTCATTTCATTTATGTACGACCTCCATTTGCATAGTCTTTACAATGACGCGATTCCATGTGGCTTACAACGTACATGAGGCCCCCAGGTTGAGAATATTCTGCGACTAAAAAGTGCCCTTCCAAAAGGTTCAACAAAAGGTATTAACTGGAACTCATGGTCATTTCATTTATGTACGACCTCCATTTGCATAGTCTCTAGAATGACGCGATTCGAAGTGGCTTACAACGTACATGAGGCCCCCAGGTTGAGAATATTCTGCGTCGAAAAAGTGCCCTTCAAAAAGGTTCAATAAAAGGTATTAACTGAAACATCATGACCATTTAATTTATGTACGACCTCCATTTCCATAGTCTCTCTAGAATTACGCGATTCCAAGTGGCTTACAACGTACATGAGGACCCATTCCAACAGGCAAACAATGTACATGAGACCTCCAGATTGAAATGTCTACAATGTTCAGCGGCTGAAAAGTGCGCTTCAGAAACGAAAGATATTAACTGGAATATCATGGCCATTTTATTTATGTACAACCTCCGTTCCTATAGTCCTCTAGAATTAGGCAAATACAAGTGGCTAACAGGCTACATAACGACACCATGTTAAAATATTATCTTGAGAATTTTCAACGTCTGACTAGTCCGCTGCAGTAACGATCAAGGCAGTTATTTATAACTCAACAGCAATCCCCTTTGAGCACGATCTCCATTCCCTTGGTCCTTTCACATTAAATTGTGTTTCCAAGAGACCAAAAGTGTGCATGAGACTTCCATCTACGACAAAACGTCCACTTGCGATTGTCCGATGAAATAACAGGCGGCCTTCTAAACAGTTCAAAGCAGATGATCATGGCAACATCTCGACCAAATCCCTCGGGACGTATCTCCCATTGCCTTAGACGTAGTAATCGGATCGGCCAACATTTCCTTCTGCCTGTTAGCAGGGGAGGTAGCTGCAGTGTGCTTTAAATAAATTGTCCCCTTTGTAACTGTAAGTGAACACTTATCGAACGCCTAAGTCTATGAAGTAGCGGTGCAACTCTCATAACTAGCTGGAGAGCATCATTTCAGTTTAGCTACCAGCTATTTTATTTAGTCTAATTTGAAATTAAATGTACGTTAATGAATTACAGTCAAGATAATACGATGTGATCCCTTCCTAATACGCAAAAACGAAATTTCAATAATTGCTGTGCGTGCGCGCACGCGCGTTTGTGTAGAAAATAAAAGCGAAGGTCAATGGTCCGGAGACCTCAAAAATGAATTAGAGCAGTTCTCATGTATTGTCCCTAGTATTTCACGGAGATTTGACCTTAATAATTTCTTCTGCGCGTACTTGTCAGGTACTTAAATGAATAGGAAAAATGATGTGTACAATATTGCATTTTAGCAAAACATGGATGTACTGTTCTTTATATATGAATTACAGAATTTAATGTTCATATTATATTAAAAGTTTAATTACATTTATTCCGAATTGTTAATCTGATTCTTGTAACGTCCATTATCAGATTACGAAATGTTTTAATTTACAACTAAGGGTGATTGGAAAATTTGGAAGATTCCCAACAGTTTTGAAGTTGCGAATGGTGGCGAACAATTTGGGAATAATTATATTTTGTTAAGAAGATTTGATATAGTGACCCCGAAGTCTATCAAGTTCCTTTAATTTATTTCAATAAGAATGAAAACTGAAGAAAAACTTAAGTGAAGAAATAATGGAAGTCATCTCTGTCAACTTAATATATAAAATATAACTATAAATACTTAAAATAAACATTATTTAATAGTCAATATATGTGAGTTTTACCTGATCGTGATCCCATATATATTATTGAGAAAAAAACGTGCAACACTGATTAAAATTAAGTGTATTCAGAAACAGATGGACAAGAAGAAAAATTCATTACAGCAAATCAACAAATTAATATTACACACTTTGTAATTCTCATAGTCTTGATTTGCACTTTGTAGCATTCTGAAGCCTCCTTATTGGAATATGAAAGAAAAAAATCAATTAGAGCTGATTTTTTCTGATTTTTAATTTGCCTACAGTTGTTTTAATTTGACGGTACGATTGCATTTCCGAGTCAAAGAGCCTGAGTGCATTGACTTCAGAAGCAATCAACTTACATTTTTCTTATAAACATTTAGACAAATCACTGCATACTACAATTTGACGATACGACTAATAGGAGCCAGTCGTAGCGGAGGAAGAGATCCAGTGGAACAGAGAAGAGGGTTGCGAGGAGGCAGAGGCAGAAGAGAGTCGTGGTGCCCTCTCAACCCCCCTCCCCCTCTTCCCCCCCTCTCCCCCCTCTCCTCAACAAACATCTTAAGGAGATGGAGATATATACTTTCAGTCCCAACAACTCTACAAGAATGTACTCAATATTTGCACTAATTCTAGAAAACATGAAACGTTTGATATATAACTGCCCTTACGGCCACAAAATGAAAGTTGAAAATATCATAAAACTTCTAATTTTGCGCTTCTACATATAATTAATTATAAAAATTTTGTCTTAGAATGCTGTAGATAAAAGGATGTGCGATTTACGTGAATGCTTGAGGGCTACACATCCTTCGATGCCATTAGCTTTGCCCAAGATACGGCGATAACTATTAGATTATTGTTACTTTTGTTTGATGAACGTAGCGGGGATCGCTAGAAAATCAAACTATACTCTGAAATATCCAAACGTACCTCCAACAATTCCGCCAGTAGTACATGATTAGTCAAAGCCTGACCAAATGCCACTCGAGGAAAAAAGAGATGATTTTCAGAAAGAAGTGATACCCAATGAGGAAGACCCTCACATAGAGCCGCAGATGAAGACACCACATTACATCACAAAGCCAGAATTTCATAATTTATTTCAAGATTTGAAACTTGCGCGCATAATTATTAGAATCAGATTACAACGGTGGGACCTTCTAGTGCGATTTACTAAGTACAGAAGAAGGCAAATAAAATGTTTTGACGTCACTTCTACCCGAAGTAATTGATTTTGCTGCACTAACATTTAAAAAATCTAATGGAAACATCTGATGTAGAATGCATGTTTCAAGATTGACAAGTGTTCATAGAAGCTTCGAAACACAACTTGGAGGCAGGCTTGTAACGTAATGGAAATGGAAAGTCATTATTACCAGTTGCTCGTGTAGCAGAAATGAAGGGAACTTATGAGAACATATGATTTAATTTTTACCAATATTGACTACAATAAATATCAATGCTAAAACTGTGCATATCTTAAGGGTTTTGCATCTTCTTCGTAATGCAGTTAGAAGATAGGGTTTTCAAACTTCAGATACTACTGTACTTGGGACAATAAAGCAGGGACGAACAATAACGACACCGGACTCTGGCTGTAGCGAGAATGATATGTGCCCGGAGAAAACAGCGTGTCTCACAAATCCTAGGTTGACTGCAAAGCATTTTATCACCTCCATTACACACCTAAAGGCAAATTGTACAAAGAAAGTTAAATCTTCCAATACTTACGAACTGTTCTGAGTGATACAAAAGTAAAAAATGAGATTTTCATTTGCCCTCAGATATGTGAGTTGATGGAAGATTCCGTTTTCGAAGAACTAGCGTGCCCGAGCGAGAACTTTCGCATGATAAACCCCATCATCTTCCCAATTTTTGCATTTCCATATTAAGCCTGTAATATATATTTTCTTCAAGACCCTGATCTCCTTCGTCACTTGTTCCATATGTCTCCTTGTAATTGATAACAATACAATACACCTTTGTCAATACAAACTATTCTTATTACTGAGCAGAGAGGTACACGCGTGTAATTCAATCGCGTAGAACATCAAATAATTTGTTTAATTTCACATACAGTTACAGAGTCTAAAGGCTCTGAATAGGTGGGTTAGAATCGAGGAGCGTCGAACTAGCAAAAAGTAATAGAATGTTCAAGATCTCATCTTCTAGAATACGGCGTAAGGAACGTTTTTTCTTTTGAAGCCTTTGGCCTCAAAAGTTAAGTTTCAACCCCCTAAAACGATTCGTTTAGATGCATTTAACTATATAGATTCAAAAATCCGGCCGAGCGTTTTTTGTAAGGATTGTTAACAAAAGTATTCGCTCGAATGTAATAAAATCTATTTTCAAGGGTAAATCAGCAATAAATTTTGGCTCGTATCCCTCATCATTTCCTTCCTCAAGGAATAATACTGCCGCGACAACATGGAGAACGATAATTTGAATAACTACATTTCCCACTGAATTATAGAAGATCTGTACAGATAATGATGTTACATTTATGTCCAGAAGCAAAATATGGGGCCAGCTCTGCATTTGCTCAAAGGATGAGGGAAACTGATCGAGATGGGTTCATTGACCCAGAGGCTGCGGTACAACACTTGCTACAGGTTGTTTAGAATTAAACAGTCCAATGGTAAATAATACATTAAATATCACTGTTAAAATTAATGTTACTTTCCATTTGATGCTCAGTATAGTCTGTAATTGTGTAGAAACAGTTATGCAGCAGAAACGATTTTATTTGGAATATAAACTTTTCTATCGAATTTAATCGTTTAATGTCACCTGGCAAAGTGTTGTAGAATTAGGGACCGAATACCGAAATAATAGTGGTAAAGGTATTTATACCGGTATAGAAATACCTTTACCTCTATTATACCTTTATTCAAAATACCTTTAAAAATACCGGTATAAGACGTCAAATACCGGTATTTTTAGAGGTATTTTACCTTTATCCGACGTCTATACCGGTAAAATACCTCTATTTTAATACCGGTATCATCAAAATACCGGTATTTCAGTAGAATCATACAGGTATTTGGGGGAAATTCATTGTGATTTTTTCCGCTGAGATGGCTCAGAGGAAACAACTATTTACACGGCAGAGTTTCTGACCGGGAGGTCCTAGGGTTCGAGTCCCGAGGGTGGCGGATTTTCGACACATATTCTAGATAGGTCGAGTTCTGCCGTTGACTGGGAAGTCGAGTTCTGTCGTCAGACGGAGGGACCAGCCAACGGTCTTTCGCAGACATCAACACGAGCTCGTTCGCTGACCTTGAACCTCACGTCCGGACGCAGAGCTTGGCGACTCGTGATAGAGTGTTGAAAATTTATCGAATTTCTCCGTATAAATCTTGCCCTTTCTAGTAGCGATAAAAAATGGAGAAACGTGTCTTCTTATCCATAAATGAGTCTTCTCACGCATATCAAACTTCCTTCTTGCACGACTGTGTTTATCACTAAATACGATTATTTGCTTAAATTGATTGTATCACTAATATTCCCGAAAATAATTTTTTCAGTTGGCCCCGTTTCCTTATTCTGCACCATAATTATAACTAAAACAATATTAAAAATTGACATTGAACGCTAATAAACATATTAACTATTCTTACGCGAGGAAACAGAAGCGTTATGTTTAATTCAAAATTAATGATTGAAACATGTTTAATTTACACCCATGTATTATTTAAGAAATTTCATTAAGAAAAAATATTAATAGTACTATATAATATTAATTAATTTTAATAAATATTTTAAAATATTAATACTAATTAAATTTTAAATATTTGCATTAAATTTGTGTAAATTAATTTATTATTTTGTTTGTTAATTTATGAATTTATTTAAATTAAATGTTAATTTTAATTAAAAAGTAAAAATGTTATTAATAAACTCTTTTATATTAATTAATAATGTTAGTATATATTTCTTTTTATTAAGGAAGAAACACTCTTCTCGAAGTGGGCTCCTCCATATGCATATTACAAGCTACCCACGTAGAAGGGAACCCTTGCCCAGATGCAATGTTAATAGCTAATAATAATAGTAATAATAATAATAATAATAATAATAATAATAACATAATAATTTACTTTTATTACAAATTTTCTCAATATTTGCAGTTAATGTCAAAATATATTAAACCCTTAATATTAACCAGGAAAATAACATTTTATTTTAGCCCTATTTATTAATGTATAATTAAGATTTAATTGTGTAATGAAGAAAAAGGAAATCATTTTTTAACAATAACCAAACTGGGCCTGAAAGCCTGAGCGTTCGTGATTATCTCAAGGTGTCAACGCTTCCTCAGTTCGCCTAAGCAGGGGTCGGGGACCTCTCTTCCGCTGGCACTACCAAAATCGGTTACCACAAAACCACATATACCACCATTTAGAACTATTTAATTGCTAATTAATTACGCAAAAATTAATTTTTTTGCTCTTCAAACTTTTGCGTAATGAATGGTGAGCTAGCGGAAGATTCCGCTGGATCTACCACAATTAGTTACCACAAAACCAAATATGCCATCTTGTAGAGCGATTTAATTGCTAATTAATTACGCAAAAATTATTTTAATTGCTCTTCAAACTTCCGAGTAAATAATTATAAACTAGCACTTCCGGTTTCCGCTGGCACTACCACAAACGGTTACCACAAAACCACATACGCCATCTTGTAGAGCGATTTAATTGCTAATTAATTACGCAAAAATTAATTTTTTTGCTCTTCAAATTTTTGCGTAATGAATGGTGAGCTAGCGGAAGATTCCGCTGGATCTACCACAATTAGTTACCACAAAACCAAATATGCCATCTTGTAGAGCGATTTAATTGCTAATTAATTACGCAAAAATTATTTTTTTTGCTCTTCAAACATTCGAGTAATTAATTGTAATTTGTCGGGCACACACGGCCCGCCGGCCGGCCGAGCGGTTGGCGTCGTGACGTCACGGGTGAGGGGTATCCAGGCCGCAGCCGTCGCGCCGGCGCCGCTGCCCGCCCGGCTGACTGGCAAATTTAAATGAGATACTCGAACTGGCCATGAACTGACTTCAATATTGAAAATTATCCCAGTACTTTGTTCTGTTCATAAAGGCTTTCCAATTACTTTGCTAATGTTCGATGAATGACCGTAAGCGTGTCCTAATCTACGATATGTTGGAAAATACTTGATTCTATCGTAGTACGTTCTGTGGTATCGAGTTAGAAATTTATTTTGTTGACATTGTATTGTTTCAATTGTGGCGGACTATATCGCAAAACATTGCCTATGTGACATTGACCCCTTACAGGCTTATAGCTGCAAGTATTTGTACACGTGACTTACTGTTCTTTCACAGTGACAAAGTTATTTGTTTATCGAGGTTTGTATTTTGGACTTTTTTGTAGTATCTGCTACTTTTAAATCAGTAATGCGATTGGCGACTCTTTGGATGTGTGTAGATATTTAATTATTTTGGAAGGATAAACATTATCTTTGAAACATTTGTTCCATTACTATTTGACTCCTGTCCGCAAATGTTGACTGATTTTTGTAGGTCCTCATCAGTGACAGGATTTTTATGTAATTACATTTTTTTTTATTTCTACTTATTGCTCTCAAAATTTATATCTTAACGAATTGTCGCCGTCATAACGCAAAACCCATTTTTTGTTTCGTGTTTTTTACATATCTGATACTCTATTATATAATTTACATAGTTTGCTGTTTTCTCAAGATATTTTTTTTTATTCTAACAATTTTCTTACATATTTTTTAAGCAAATAAGTATTTTCAAAAAATTCAGCAATTTTTCCTACATTATTATTTGATGTGACTGGGTACTCTACTCGAGGTTCATACGCTACGTGAAGATGCGGTCGGATATTCACAGTTTGGCGCGCTTGCTTCAGATTTTTCAAGGCGGGAAGTGCGTGTCAGCCACAGATAATTTTCATCTTACTGTGTGAAAAGTGTCATTGACGCCGTGTTCGGCTTCTTTTAATATTAATTTCTAAAAAACTTTGGCGATCGCCGTTGAGTAACACTGCGATGAGAATATTCCATGCTGCAGTGATTGTTTGCTGCTTTGTATGATGCCAGTTTGTATAATGGCTTCTGTTGTGTCTAGTCTGGCTACTAACCAACATTTCTGGATAACAATTTGTGAAGGTTTTACTACCGATGAAAAAGTTGTAAGGCGCAAGTGTGCATCACTTGTGCTTTCCAAATGAATTTTAAAACGTTTGGAATGTTTTAAAAATTTGTATAGGAAATATTTTATAAAAATGAGTTCGTATTACGTAAATGTGTTTATTATTAGAGTATTTTAATATTAAATATTATATCCGATTTTACATATTTAGGGACATATTTAGGGAAAGGATTTCTATGTAAATACATATTTACTAAATAAAGTAATATCGATTACTAATTTGCAATATCTTTATGTTTCACAATGTGTAGAGTTGAAAAATGCTTCTTATATTTTCCATATTTTGGGTGATGAATTTATTCAAATATTGACATACTGAATAAAAGTCCATATTTTATCCATATTTCTCAGAAAATCACTCCACATTGAAATTCGACAGTGAAATTTCATTAAATATTATTAGAAATACATCTATTTATTTCTTTTATTTATTTATTTATTTATTTATTTTACGTAAAAAAACAGTTAAAACTGCGTATGACGTGCTATGGGGAAAAGTGAATTGTGCACATTTTCAAAATTCTGTGATCCCTACACTAACAAGGGACCTTTCAACAGGTTCAGATCGAAATCTAGTCTGATTTAATTTTCTTTCGAAAGATATTTA
>BLKR01013125.1:0-13606 GCA_011170035.1 Teleogryllus occipitalis | reverse complement strand
TATAAGAGTGCGTGTGTGAGTGTGAATAAGGGTTGAAGTTGGACAAGGAAGAGGAAGAAAAATCGCGCGTGGTCTGTAGCCTGTTCGTTAGAGCACTGCTCCAGCACGAACTCTGCAGGGCTATGCACCTAATAGATAAACCCCTGTCACCGTCGCTACTATATCCACAGAATCCCGGTTAGAGACACTGCAGCGACATCCGTTGATGCCCTGAGCAACCTGAGCCGGTACCGTGGTAATAAAGTATCTGTAACTATCATTTTATCTCTTAATAAGCAATTCTCATCCAAACTACGATAAGAATTACAGGAGTCACAATGACAATGTAGAAATGCTGTCAGCAATTCTCCACCATACAATACTCCATTAAAACGTATTAAGATGCTATAATTTCGTCATCTACAAACAGTGTGAGCTTCCTCTCAATAAGGAATTTGCAATGAGGAAATCATTTCTTAATTATTTATGTCCTTGAAAACTCTATCTTAGTTTTACATCTTACAACTTTCTGAAGAGCTTGTTTCGCAAAAACGTTTAAAATCTCATCAAATAAAAACTACGTATCCTTCATATAAGTTACCTTCTCAAGAAGATTTCCGATTGTGACAATAAGCATAACGCTGCAGAAGAAAAATAGAGCTACGTATTTATCCAGCGATTCATTTTCAAGTAGATCGCTTCCACGTGGTTTTGTTTTAGCTATGTCCAAGTACTACTCTCGTAATTCTACATAAAACTGCTTCCTATACAATAAATAAATCTTTAAATTATCTTCATTCAAATAATTTCAAAAACTAATATTTCAAAATTTCAGATTACACTTTCTTGCATTAGAAAAAGCGTACATTGAAGGTTCTTTGAGTGGTTTGAATTTCAGTAGGTATTTTGAGATCAACTCATTCACCTTCCTTCAATAAGAGAATCACCAATACTTTCCCTTGGGCACGAAAAAACTAATATTATTTGATCGAATGAATAGTTCACAGAAATCTCAAATAAACAAAAGTTTTAATTTTATAAATGCAACATAATATTACTCTTTTATTATAATCATATTTCAGCGAATTCGTTTTACCTGCAAGTATGTCGTGTGATACGTAGAAAGCATTTCGTCCATTTTGTCCGTGCGGATGTCAGGTCGGGGGCTCGAGAACAAGAAATACTGAAGGTCCAAAGCCATAGAACCGAAACGGCACATCTGGAACAATTCAAAGAAGTAGTTAATGAGGTCTTATTCACAAAGGTATCTTGGTAAGGGTACAAAGGGGTGTCTTTGTTACGCGAATAAAATTGCACACAGTGAAAATTGTTAACGTTTGCTTTAATTTTATGCTCTATTAAGTAACATTTCATAAGTCGAATTTATAAAAGTATTCATTGAATAAAATACTAGTGACTCATAATATGTGACAAGACAGATTTTCCCATGGAGAATTTAGGAGGTTCTGAGCAGTGCAAAATAATAAGACACGTGCCCAATTACCATCATGCAAATCCCATAATCAAGTGTCCTGACAGATAACATGCCAAGTCATGAAGAATTGCCAAAAATATGAAGGCGCAGGACGAAAATGTGAATGTTTATTATTTAGTATCTTAGCTTTATGCTAGGGTATACTTTCTCATTAGAAATGTTAGAGTATTCATATCCGATAATTTTTCCGGTCGTATTAATATTAATGCACTAAATTGTGATATACAAGTGTTTAAGAGTTCAATACGTATTCTTTTTAATAATCTGAAAATTTTAGAAACTGACCTTCGACCATTAGATATGTAGCCATTCCTGGAAGGGGTGTTGAAATTTAAATGACCATCCCGCCTTACCTGAAAATCTACGATGCGAATGTCCACAGGTTCCCCACTTTCTGAATACTTGAACAACGTGTTATTAACCCAACAGTCTCCATGATTCAGCACTTTAAATCGTTCTTCGGTCTCCGCGAAAATGTTCATCATGACTTCAAAGATGGTCTTCCCGAACTCCCTGAGTTTGTCGGCGTAGTGCTCGAAGCCCTGCCAGCCGTCCACGTGCTCGGCGAGGCTGTTGAAGGATTTGGGCATGAAGAATTCGAAGTCCGAGCGCGTAGCTTCCGTGTAGAAGGATTCCTCGTAAACTACGCTGGAAGGGTCTTCTTCGTGGAGCACTACCGACATGGCGTGGAACAACCCCAGGGCCCTCATCAACATCAGGCAGTGTTCGAGGTCCATGCCGCACTGGCGGCTCACCATCTTGAAGCCCTGGTCGCGCAGGTCTTCAAACACCAGGATGCTGTGGACACATTTCAGTTTAGGAGAGTTAGATTGATTGAATAATTGATGTATTGGGACACGTCAACTGCTATGGTTATTAGTTCCGACAGTGTAGTGAATTTTGTTCCGGGAAGAGGCGGTGATTCCTTACCCGCTGGATGTTGAGATCCGGCGTCGACGTACACGTCGGCTTGCTGGAAATACCCCGACGGGACATTGCCCCAGCCGTGGTAAACTCAACTCCCGACTGATCTCCCGGCGTGTGGGATTGCGTGCAATATTTAAGTAGAATTGTGTGTGTGTGTGTGTGTGTGTGTGTGTGTGTGTGAGAGAGAGAGAGAGAGAGAGAGAGAGAGAGAGAGAGAGAGAGAGAGAGAGAAAGGAAAGGATAGGACAAGGAGCGCGGTCTCTGGTCAGTTTGTTAGGGATTTGTCCGATATTTGCTTGGTATTTATCGGGGAATCCAGGGAAAACTACTGATCATAGCCGCCGACCGCTTGAATTCTCATCGGACTAGGAGTCGCTGCAGAGACAGCGGTAATATTGCCTCTGAACTAAACCCAGCCAGTTGTATTGTTAGACTTAACGAATGCTTTTAATGCACGTGCAAAGCTATGCAGGGTTACTTCTCAGCTAATACCAAGATGTAAGTAATGTAAGTGATAATTTAAGATGGAACCAATTATGAGAACCAGTGGCGGCTTGTAGGGTAATGCCAGTGTGCCATGGCACCACCACCACCACCATCACCACCATCACCACCAACAACAACAAGAAAATAACATATTTTTTCACCACAAAGATGTGTATAAAATATAGTTACCTCAAAATATTTTTCTTTATAGTAATTCAGTTGAACAAGCGCTTAGTCATTCGATGCTCTATGAATACTCTCTTCAAACGCACAGGGCGTAGTGCTATCTGTCGGCCTCCTCCCAAACCTCCGAGCCACCTACGAATTGACACCGTCTCTGCCCATTTACTGCCGTACAAAGAACGCTGTATTGGTTTGTAAGCGTCTCTATGGATGAGTCAGTGCCAAAATTGAACTGACAGTAGTTCACGTCCTGTTCTATAGAGTGCACTACCTTCATCGAGCAGACTATCTTTCACTCAGGATGTCCCCGATCCCTTGGTACGCATTTCCTTGTTCCTCCTCCGAACATGGAGAGGCGGCGTAGACAGTGGGCCTAAGACTTCCCTTCTTCCTCCTGTGCTCTTCTTCAGCAAACTCGGGAAGCTGTAACCTCTTGAGATTACTGTGGGCGCTCAGACGTTCAGGCTGAGTAGTTTTATTCGTTCGTGTCTTCGATCATAGCGGTGTTTAAAAACATCGATGGTTTTTTATCCATGTTTCAATAACGTAGACGATTTTTGATCAATGTTTCAATAATATCGATATTTTAATTTTGTACATTGATGTTTTGTTGTCGATGTTCTAGCATTAACTGGCACCACCAATAGAATTCCGAACCGGCCGCCATTGATGTGAATGTTTTTTACAGAGATACAGTATTACTTAACCAATGACAACGTACTTTTCCGCCTGTGCGCTCGTCCGTTACTGTAGGAAAGAGAGGCGCGCTCTGTAGTTCAAGGACGGGCAAAGTGAGCCAGCAAAATGCGTTGGAAAGGGACAGTGCGTGGATGAGCACTGTTGTACGATAACACAAAGTGTATAACATATGTTCGAGCGTACACTCGTTGTGAAATTGTGGATCGCAAGCCAGGTGTGGTGGATCCGCGACGAGGGGCGCGCAACACAGCCCAGATAAAGACGCTAAGGGCATGGTTGAAGATTGCGGTACCAACAATAGCATGAGGATACTTCAATCCACGAGAGTTTGCTTCCCAGCATGTGCACTCATTCTTCACAGGAATGTTTGAAGATGATCCCGGGACGAAACACCTAATATATTCTGCTTTCAGTATTTACATTTAAGTTTTTATGGTCTAGCTTATGTTTCTGGACCTTAACATGCAACATGATAGGGCACGCTCTATGCATGGTTGGTGGGCGTGCAATGTGTTGGTAATGTCATGCTCATCCAGACGGTCACGCAAGACGGGAAAGAGCGGTTGGACGTATATGAGACGGGCGACATATGAAGCCCGGAAAAATGAAGAGAAAGAGGCACAAGATGTGTCTGAACAGATGTGTCTCTGGTTAGGAATCACAGAGAGATTGTTTGACCCCTTTGAACAATTTTGATTTTTGATGAAAATACCTATTTTACCTTAGACAGGCGAAATTTAATTACAAAACACTTTTCATTACTTTACTTATTTCAGCATTTTAGCCCAAAAATGCTTCTTCATTCGTTTATTAACTTTGATTTTTTGTATTATCTTGACTAATTAACAGCTTGTTTTGTAGTCGAAGCATCACAAGGAGACTCACAATTATGAGACTTATCAAGAGCGAATTTTATGGAAGTTCTAGATGCCTAAAATTAAACCCAATAAAAAGTACTCCGTAAGACCCTGCAAAAGCTTGCTTTTTAACTTCTGGACAAGTCACTTTTTACATTAAAGTTTCAAATATAAGCAAGCATTAATTTAATCAATCTTATTAAAATTTAAATGTAATTAGACCTTGGAATTTTTGTCTCTAAAATCTCAGATTTAGAGGCCTGAATTGCACTCATAAAAGACAAAAATACCCTTATATTTTCTTAAATAGGCAGTAGAATTTGAGATGAAAATTACTTCACTTTTCAGTTCTACAAGACCACAAATTGCCGAGGGATGGTTTTACATTTAGGAGGTGTGATAATGTTCCCGCGAGAAATGTCACGAACACTTAACATATTGCAGTAGCAGGGAAGGGAGAGCGGGCAAAACGGACACCGGGCAAAACGAGACACCGGGCAAAACGGACACCGGGCAAAACGAGACACCGGGCAAAACGAGACACCGGGCAAAACGAGAGACCGGGCAAAACGAGACACCGGGCAAAACGAGACACCGGGCAAAACGAGACACCGGGCAAAACGAGACACGGAGCAAAACGAGACACCGGGCAAAACGAGACACCAAAAACTGACGATAGAAAGTCAACGCTGGCTTAAGGAAGAACGGGGTTTGCTGATACAAGTGTTGTGATAGCGCATGCATCCGTGGCCAGAGTCATTAAATATTTAGCTGTCTAGGAGACGTCGCGTCCTAGGCATACTTTCGACCGTCATATTTCGTCCTTCCTCAGGGCAAAATACGCGTCTGTGTGCTGCGCACAGGGTAACTGTTGCATTTCACCCTCACGAAGGTTACAGTACGACGACCGAAAAGTTGGCAAGCGTGCCTAGCACGCGGCGTCTCCCGAAGAGCCCGCCTAATTCTTACGTCCACCCGCTGCAGGTGAGCACTTACTCGTCCGTGTGGTTGAGGAGAGCGCGCGGGGTGAGGCGGGCAAATGGGCGTCCGCCCAGGGGCCCGTCCAGCAGGCGCTGCATGCGCGGGAGCGTTTCCCGGTACATGCGCTGCTCCTTGGGGAACAGCAGCGTCTTCTCCACCCACGCGCGCGACATCTCCACCAGCGGCTTGCTCTTCACGATGAGGCTGCGCTGCGACACTCGCGCCCTGCGCACGGCAACCACCCGAACTAGTGAACACCTATTGAAAGGCTACACAAAATAATGGTTAAGTATGTAATATATTGATAGAAGGTTTTAAAAAAAGCTTAATTTACGAGAGAAGTGGTTATCACAACTAATTGAACTCTAAGTTTCATGTTACATACATTCTAAAACATTTAATTTTTTTATATAGACCTTTTTGTATAGACCCATATACCGGCTAGTGACCATGATATTCTGTATGCTTCGAAGAGTTAAAGTGATTTGTGTTTTTTGGTTAGTTGGTACCATGGTAGGAGAATTTAGGGTATTTTATATACCAATATCCTTCAGTTCACAGCGTCAGCCAAAGAGAACAGTCCACCTTAACTAGTTTGAGAAGTAAGTTAGAGTAACCAACAACTCAAATGTTAAATGAGTGATGTAGTGTTATGCAGTGTGGTGAAGTGCTAATCAGCGTAATGCATCATGAAACTATGCAGTTTGGTTCATTGAAGTCACCATCGCCAATTTTCGACCTGATTCAACTGAATATTAACTATTATAGCATGTATTTGTAATTACTTATTCCTACTTCTATTTTATCGTGTCATTATTTTTCATTCTATTTACAATTCGATGACCGTTTCTATATATAATGATGAAGTTGCGACAGTATGAATCCCAACTGCAAGACTGAAATGAACATAATTTAAAAAATTAGGAACGTGGTAGACACTTGTATTAGAAGTGAAATTTCCAAGATACAAGAAAACAACATTTTTGAAAGGTAAAATATTGTTCTTTGTTTGGTGAATCTTTGATTGCACGATACCTTCACGACCCTCCTTCGTACTGTCGGTAATATTTTCGGCATTATCAGTAATCTATAGCAGAAAAACTAGAAATGAGATCCGTAACGATAACGTTCCTCGGAACCAGCTGTCTATGCCGGAAATAAATCATTAAAGCTTAGTATTTAGTTTAATTTCAGTCAAATGGAAATTTTAAGACTGAATATTTTCCACTAAGCTTCATTTTCGGTTACGTCCTTGGTATCGTCTCTATTAGAAATGATAAGCAAACTTCATAAAATAATAGTGCTACATTTATAGAAAACAAAGGTCACATAAATTGCTTTTTCACTGGTAATACAACGAGTGCTTTACAAATAGTCGATAAACTCCCGACTCTCGAAGTGAGGATTTGCAAATTTCCAAAGCACGAGTAGTATTTACGAAAGATTATTCCACGAGCGAAATTATGTCCAAAAGAGTTCCAAAATGCGCAAAATATTGAAAATAACTTAAAGCTACATTATAATAAAAGGTTATGTCCTAGTACATATGTGGTTTATTGGACATCGACATAGCAATCTATGTATACCGCCTCCTAAGATAGATGAGTCACAGTTTATGACTGACCAGTAGGGAGAAGTGGTAAGAAAAATCGAATTAAAAAATCGGTAAACATTGTGAGTTAGAAAATGCACCATTCAGGGCAGTGTATGTACAGTTAAACAGTTTTACAGTTACATGCACGGTTAAACTGTTTTAATTTCACGAGTGGAATAGTCGTAAATAAGTCCTACATTTCGTGAAAAACACCAGCAAGTATTATCCAAGCCATACACTTTTTTAATGAAATGTTTTGCGATCAATCTTGCCGATCTTTGACGAATTTCAAACGGCTGAGTAGACCAGGGATTGTTGTTACCATGCCAACCAATTTGGTTAAACTTTCAGATGCATTGACGCCTACGGCGCTTTCTGCAAACCTCTGTGCTAGTTGCTGGTAACTACTCGATTATTCGTGCGTACGCTTCTACTAGCTTCGTCAAGGTCTCTGGACGTTCTGCTGAACACGACCAACGCTGTTTTCAGTGCGTCAGCGAACCTGAGTCCGGAGAAAGCAAGAAGAAAAACGTGAGCGCAAAACAGCGTCGTTAGTGTTATTATCGCTGCTGCTGCTGCTTCTGTCGTCATCTAAACTACTGTAAATAATATGCCAAAATAGAAATGCCAATTCAATGAGTGAATGAGGATGCGAATAATTCTTCCATAAAACTCTCCGTGCATAAACTTATTTTCATTCTTTATTGTAAGAAATAAACTACCTGATTTTTTTAAATTTTATGTTAATGTGCAACCTACTTATATTGTTTAGGGTTGTATTTGATTATTTAAATTTTATTGATCATCGAACGTAAATTTGATCTACCAGTAGACAGTAGTTTTGCTTTGATGAAGGGAAAGATATGTAGACTCTTAGAGTTTTAACAATAAAGTCAGTGTTCCTGCTGATGTGAGTCTCTTGGGTTTGGAAAGGGTATGCTGTGATTTAGATATCACGATGAAAAGATATTTGCAAGAGACGGCTGAAATAATTATAGTAGTAAAGATGTCATACAATTATTATAAATTAAGAAAACCGTTACAAAAATATTAGATGGTGTGTCATTTTGTGTGACAACTGAGTTTTCTCAAAAAATCTCGTCTCTTGGTATTATATTGAACGCAGTAAAATGCCAGTTAGTTGGGTCCCAGGATGTATGAATTACAAAAGAAATTGAGAAACTTGTTACATAGGAAATTTAAAACAAAATAATTACTCTGATCTGAAAAATCGTATGAGCATGAATCGCCACAAAGTCAGGAGCTCAATCCTAAATAAACCTTTCACCATTAACAATTTGTAATAAATGATTACCCGCCGGACGTTTACGTTTGACAATATGCTTTTTGTAACATGACAATACGGTATTTGTAACACACTGCAATGCAGCAATGAAATTGAAAAAAATCATGTGAAATTGTAAGATGAAAATACATTGACATGATATCGCATATTTTTTCCTTTTCTGTACATGATAAAATATTTGTGCAAATGCAGTATATTTCTTTATATATTTTTTATACCAGTTAGAAGAAATGCAACGAGACATACAATACACTTCACTTGGGTGAATATTTGCTTCAATTATTTCTCCCGAAAAGTAGGATAGATTGAATTATGTTTGCACAACAATTGATCTTTTCTTTTCAAGCATAATTTTCCTGAAGTTTTATCGAGAAAGGTTTATCCAGAAAATGAAATATTGCTAATTTTAATTGCATATTAATGTGCATACATAGGAATTTTTATTTCATAAAGGCGTATTTTAAAAGCATGTTTCAAGATATTTTAGGGCTTAAAAATCCGCTCCCTGGTATCCTGCAAGAAATCTTACCCTTGGGGAGTAGTCTCCTCCACGTCGACGCGCACACGCAACATGAGACTGGCGTAGTTGTCGCCCTTGCCCACGGCGTTCTCTGCATGGAAGCTTTTCACTCGCAGGGCCCCGCCTTCGCCTTCGCCTTCGCCTTCGCCTTCGCCTTCACCTTCGCCATTCGCCCCCTCCAGCGCGTCCTGCAGGAACTTGGTCGTCAGCCAATCTGGTAGCGCGGGCGTAGCACTATCTGGTGTCGGTGCAGCCACCGCCGTGGGCGCAGGAGGTTCCGACTCCTTCCCCTCCATTCCTAGAAGTAGAAATTCTCATCAACGCATCCATTCACGCAAGAGATAGACGAAGGAGAGCGTTTTATCCACCTGGGATTGCTTGCTTAATGATTAGTGATACCGAGCACGTCAACCGCTAAGGTCGGTAGTTCCGTAAGTGTAGTGCACGTTTTATTGCTGGAGGTGGCAAGATCCGGCGCCAGCCGTCATGTCGGCTTCAAGGGTTTACCCAACCAGGTATCTCCCATCAGCGAGGCACCGCCTCAGCTCTAAGCTCCCGACTGGTCCCCCGGCATGTGTGGTAGTGTAGTACCCATAAGAGTAAGTGAGGGTAGGACAAAGAAGAGGAAGGAAAGATAGCGTGCGGTCTGTAGCCCGTTTGTTATGGTAGCCCTTTCGCTCCGTCATTCGCCTGGTGATGATCAGAGAAACCACGGAAAACTATCGATCAGAGCAGCCTGCCTCTAGAATTGTCCTCCAGATAGCTGTTGAATTCGCCCTAGCTGGTGTCGAAAATGCTGCCTCAGTCGGGACTCTAACCCTAGGACTTCCGAGTAGAGGCACTGCAGTGATATCAATTGATAACCTGAGCCACCTAACCCCGTCCCACGGGTTGCGCATTTCGTGATTGTCCTGAAGAAGTCCATATCCTTGCGTGTGTGTATTTTCTTACTGAAATTATTCGCCGCATGCGTCGGCGAAGCTAGAGCTTGGGGTGATCGGCGCCTGGGTGATTGCTCCTGGCCAGGCTTATGCGTTGCTCTAACGTTTTATTTGTTATCGCTACTTTGTACTAATACATGCTGAAAGTTAAAAATTCTTTTAATTTCCTCTATTATGCTATTTTTTTGTTTTGTTTTTTCATATAGACGCTCCGAGATATTTTTACATTTTGTGTTATCACGTTTTTTGTGAATTAGGTAATTATTATGATTATTATTAATTATCGTTAGTTCGATGTGTTTATTTGCATGTCCTTGGACGTGTAGTGTTTTGTCGAAGAAGAGAATAATGTTGTAAAGTATGTTCCACCTAATTGCCGCCAAATTACCGCCTCATTACCGCCTCATTACCGCCTTGTTGCAAAAATTAGGTGAATCTAGTCGAAATTGTGCGAATCTTTGCAAAAAATGTATCTGACCTTACTATAGAGATTAAATTTTAAAGATTATATTTTATATTTTAGAGACTATATTTTAAATTTCATCAAGTAAAAAATCTTTATCATCAATATTGTGGTTTAGAAATTGTTTGTAATGTTCAAAAATACGGAGGATTCACCCAAAATGGGTTCTGCACCATTTTTACAACCGTGAATTGAAGGGGCCGCGACATCAACCGCTTCCTTGGGGGAATATCAATTTTGATAAAAATCCAGCATCTTCCAAATCCAATGTTTCAACAACGAAAATTGCTTTTGTAGCAACGTTACTGAACTTTTTCTATAATACGTATGTAGTTTGCGAGAAAAAAGTAAAAGTGAAACATCGATCTTCAATTACGAAAATGTGCGTTCCATATTCCCGGCTGCACGTGCAGCCAGGGTACGTTCAATCCGGCTGACCGCACGCTCTGAAGGATCCCATTCTTGTCCAGGATTGTCTCTCCAGTTGTACCGAGTCCCCTGTTCCCAGCTTGGTGGTCATCTGACTGTCTTCCCTGTCGCCGTCGGCCTATCCGTTTTTCTCGTCCCTTTTGTCTGGGCTACCTTCCCCAGTAGAGTTCTGTATTTGGGATAGAGTCGTGCGCACAGACCTTCAGGATATGGGCGACCACGAAACCGACGGATATAGTTTTCGATCGTTATATCCACTGGGTTATGGCCACAACTGCTATTTTTCCGGCAGGTGAAACGCAATGAATAAAACTGTTACGTCCAGAACATAAGGGAGGGTCGTTTGCTCGGAGTGTGAGCTGACAGCTGCATAACCTGACACTCATGGAGTACTGGCAATTTCTTTTTAAAAATTGTAACTTACTTACAAGATTTTAGGGTCTTATGTCTTAACAAAATCAACGATCCAATACATTTCCTGTGCTGCGAGAGCGGACAATGAATGGCGCGATTCAGGTTAAGTTTGAAGTAGTTTGAACAAAAATAATACACTAGCAACATACGAGCGTCAAATGACGGGCGTTAAAGTACGTGCGTGCAGTGCCCATGCAGTGACGCATATGGCCCGTGGCACACTAGCGCGCTGCAGTGACTTCCGTCACGTAATTACCAACGGACGTTAGCCTCTAGAATGCGTACGTTGTTCCTGACGGACGTTGTAGCTTCGTAGGCATCCATAACGAGCAGAACTCAGAGTACTAGCGACGTACGTTTTACGTACATTGAACAAATGGTATACATTTTTCCATTTATAAAATGAATAAATTCGATATTGGAAGGGTACATGCAAGTATTTCTTCTGGTGGTATAGCACACATTTTATCCTTTTAATGTAATTTCAATTGCAATTCTCTGAACCGTTGTTCAGACTATCGGAAGTTCCTATTAGGTGTAAAACGATATTTTTCTACATATCAGTGTGGTCTATCATTCCTGGATTCGCATTCTTCGTACGCTATTTGTTGTCGTTTTCTACGATAAGAGAGAAATGCCACTGTAATTGAATTTGGAAATCAAAATATGAACTGCGTCATTTTAAAAAAAATGTCAAATTAATGTCAAATAAGAGGTTACTGCTAGAGGAAATGCTAAAGAAAATGGAGATGGCTTCGTCACTAATTTGGAATAAATTGATTTCCCAAGTTTTTCAAAATCGAATATATAAATTATATTAATAATTTAATGTAATAATAGATTAATAATTTTAAAATACATAATACAAGATTTTACAAATTGATGATGCTAAAAACATTTTAGATAGGAGAATTTTCAATATAATTTTAATAATTTATAACGTTGAAAGTGAAATAAGTCCCAAAATTTATTTTGCCTACGGTGCATCTGCAGAACAATACGTTAGTGACATGAGTAATTACGAAATAAGGAACTGTTCATAACATAATGCATATAACTTTCCTGTAATTTTGTTACGAATGTATTACAGTAATTTTGTTTTTTCCGGGAAAGATTTCAGTTAAACTTTCCCCACCAGTGCGTCAAAGAACGGTCCCAGTGTACATGCTTAAGTCTCCTGAAAGTGATGTCAGCTAGTTTGCTTTCTAACGTTTTTTTGTTGAATTGAATGTTTTATTTATTTAATTAACATAAAAAATATTAAAAGTTTTTGTGAGATACTAGGGTGAGGCCTATAATATGTACCGTTTTCTTGAACTCTGAAAGGCATAAAAAAGTTAAGAATTTAAGCAAAGAACAAAAGTTATAGTATTTCATCACATTCTTGTAATGTCTACAATATCTATTCAGTTTCTTCCTTACCAGTCACCTAAGAACCGCAGGTGTTGCATTCTCTTGCAACCTGAGAAGACCTTGATGACTAACCTGATGCTCTTTCAGAACAGTGGAAGGCTTGAACGTATCGATTTACGACACAACGATTCAGTCCTTCACCGTAATTCCCCTTCACATTTTCTACAATGATGTCATTCACGGAAGTTAAATTCTAACACTAGGAGACATCGATTTAAAATTATAAAGAACTATAAACAAACTTAAACTTTTTTAGATTTTATCAAATTTTGTGAAAAAATATTCGAATTTAAATAGCTAAAAATATCGGAAAGTTTCTTTTAGATAGATTACAAAAGTGAAATTGCGCAGT
Source organism: Teleogryllus occipitalis (assembly GCA_011170035.1). Taxonomy (NCBI): domain Eukaryota; kingdom Metazoa; phylum Arthropoda; class Insecta; order Orthoptera; family Gryllidae; genus Teleogryllus; species Teleogryllus occipitalis. Next base: position 567 of record BLKR01013125.1, on the reverse strand, counting down.
ACAGATCCTGGCACAGGATTTTGAAGATGAAGTTGTAAATGTTTTGAACAAACGTAAAAGAAACTGCGGCGGAAACGTTCACGAGGAACACTGCAGGTGCGAGAAATCTTGAAACCGTGAACCACGATTTCAGTCTTGATTATAAACAACTTACATTTTTATTCGATTGCCTTTCAACTATTTCGAAGCGAGCCTTTAGGTACACGCATTTTATTTTAATTTATCGGGTTCTTATTACAAAATAATGATAGAATTTTAACCTTTATGCATGTGGTTGCGTCTAAGTGTAGTTGAAGATAGTAATTTTCTATTTGTATCGTATGTTTATGTGAATCTTATAATTTGTTTTTAGAAAGCGTTACAGCTTTGGTTGTATTTACATTTTTTATATGAAGGTCATCTTAATATTCCCAGTTCTAAACAGATTATTGAAAATATCATGAGATAGCTGTGACTTACTTTTTTGTGTATAACGAATATTTTTATTATCAAACTTTAAGATAGCGCAAAAATGTATACAAGATAAAAACAACTACTAACGATGAATTATCTAGATTTCTCTGAAAA
>BLKR01013124.1:0-13607 GCA_011170035.1 Teleogryllus occipitalis | reverse complement strand
TGGATACGTTCTTCAATACATGCATCTTCATCTTTTATGTGTGAATGCGAATGCGTCAACATGACGGATGGAGGGTAAAAGCATGGCCTGGCGTTAAAGAAACATAGAATCAGGATATATGTCGAATTGATAGGCAAAGCACTTTCGTTTAGTTTTCTACGGTTTTCATACCCATTAATCATTCTATCGTATGCGAGACAAGCCTGGTTTTGCAAGTACGGCCATCTCTCAGTATTACAGAAATAAGAGATAATAAAGAACATAACTAGGGTACAACAGAATATACTTTCTAGCATTATTTGTACATTTTGGAATTTTTCGAAAATTCAGAGAATATAATATATCCGACTGGAGTGATTTATATAAGTGTATTTCGCACTACACGATAAATAGTTAAAGAATATTTGAGACGGTTTAGAGAATATTCTGTTTTTTAAATTGCCTTTATTTCACGCAAAAACTACTCATATATTGATAAAAATGTATATTACCTAATTTAAATCTGTGATTTTGAAAAACATTTTTATTCAGAAGAAAAATCTGTATCTGCAATATTGTAGTTGTAGGAAGTTCCCAAAAAATCTTGAAATTTCGCAATTTTCGGAAATTCAGAGAATTCAACTAAAAAAACACACGCCTTATATAAGCATAATTTGCTCTATCCGATAAAAAATGTCATCGAGAAATTTTAAGCCATTTTTGAGACAATATTAAAATGTCATTTAGACTTCATCTAAAGTACCGCCAAAAATTAATGTCCGAACGAACGAACGGGCAGACGTTTTGCCATAAACCATTTTTTCGTTATCATGGACGCACAAAACATAGATTCTAACTAAACAACGTTAGAGGAAATAATTTACTTCATATAAGAAAAAAGATTGTCCACTTTTTAGTCTTAGGGACCTACAATATAAACTGTTCAGAAGAAAAATCGCTGTTTTTCGCTGCAGCATTCCATAACTTTGTCGTTTGCACTGCCTATGTAGTATGCTAAAAGTAAAAATGAATGTATATGTGGTCCAGGCTCCCCCACGAGTTTACGGCGGTTGAACGGTAGTAATAAAGAAAGGGACGACCGCGGGAATATTTGATTTGAACATGTTTGCTTGTGCTTGGAAAATTTGGACATATTTGCTTTTTTCGGAAGCACCTGCTTGTTCTGCATAAAATAAGGCTATTAGTATCATTACATTTGATTGGGATAAATTATATTACTGCAGTTTGTATTGAAATATTTTGTTAACAAGTCGAAGAAACTACTATATCAGTTTTTTAGCTAATGTAACCATTTTCGGTCTCTAAAGAAATTACAAAGAAGTCAAAAGTGATTAAAATGTATATCTGCCAGCCATGATCATGTCTATTACATCAATCACTATTATTTTTCAGTTTGATTTTCGGTTTGATTTTCAGCTAATGGTGCATCAAGGACAAAGGAATACCATTCCAGGCGAGAGGTATCTGAAGAATTCTCTCCACTTATCTCCTAACAGCACAGTCAATAAATCTGCTACGTTAGATCCCTTTGCCAATGGTTTATCCCATTCAAGTGACACCAGCTGATGGGTAAATTGTTCCATATTTGTTAATGAAAAAACACGTTTTCAATGGGTCAAAGTAGGAACTTCATCAAATCTAAAATATTGTTGCGGGTAACATTGACTATATACATCTACCTCCCATTCATTGATTTCTGAATAATGATTCGCTTCACACTTCTGGTGTTCTGTAAATTCTTGCGCATACTACTACTCAAGTTTTGTTTCCTTGAGATCACAATTTTCTAATAAATACAATAGGATGCTGTTGTGAAGACTTCACAGACGGAATGAACCATGTGGCATGAACAGTCACGTGATCGTGAATCTTGTCATCTTATTAGTTAAACGGATGTGTTCTTTATTGCTTGCAACAACGCAAACATGGACATATTGGATTGTGCTACTCTGTGGACATAATGAATCTTGCCTGAACCTCGTATGTTTACAAGTAAAATTGTTAGGGATATATTTGCTTTTGCTCTTCCACATCAGGACAGAAGATGCAGCTGACTGTCATTACAATGGTAACTCAATTTTATTTTCGAATGGACATGTTTGTTTTTGATTGAACGCTCTTCTTTTTGAAGTGTAGGCGCAAGTGAGAGAGCAATGAATGAAAATAAATAGTGAAGACTAACAGATCCAGGACGAAATCTGGATGATGATAGGGCAGAAGTAGGGGTAACCGGAGCTGGATGGCACCAGTTTGTAATTTTTAAGTATATTTATTAAATTCCGATTTCGGTTTGACAAGTTTAATTGTATAAATGGAAACTACATTTATTAGGCTATCTCATGGTATTTATTCATTCGCGAAACTGCCTTTACGACTGTAAAACTTTTAGAATCGTTGAAACTCATCACGGCAAAATGTGCCAACCAAACCCACTTTGTGAGGTTGGTTGGCGCAGGCCTTGCGGTAGGTCGATTGATTGATTGATTGATTGATTTTTTCGTGTTTCCGGGCGCGTCAACTGCTTTGGTCATTAGTCCCGTTAGTGTAGTGAATGTTGTTTTCGGGAGATGGCGGTGATCTTTCCCCCGCTGGATGGCGAGATCCGGCGCCGACCTACCGTCGGCTAATGGGGTTTCCCCCTAACCAGGACTTTCCCACCAGCGGGGCACTGCCCCAGTCGGGATAAGCTCTAAGCTCCCGACCCTCCCGGAATATGTGGTAGTGTGGTGCATGTTAGTGTGTGTGTGTGTAAGAGGAAAGGATAGGACAAGGAAGAATAGATCGCGCGCGGTCTATCCTTGGGTGTTGATCGGAAAACGGAAAACTACCGATCAGAGCAGCCGGCCGCTACAATTCTCCTCCTGACAGCGACTGAATTCGATCTAGCTGAAAAGCTAGTGTCGAAAATCCTGCCGCCGTCAGGACTCGAACCTAGGACCTCCCGGTCAGAGGCGCTGCAGTGACATCAGTTGATGCACTGAGCTACCGCTCCCGGTGCGGTAGGTCGACACTTGGAGGTAGGATGGCACACTACTGCCGTGAGAGTGTGGAATATTGAATTACTGTCAAATCAATAATTTACTAATGCTATGCTAGATTTACACAACAAGCCAATATTTTATCACCCTATGGTCTTGTCGAAGAGCCTCGCATTGGCAAATAAACCAGTCTTGGTAGTTTCAAAATTAAGTATTTGACATTCGGTCCTAAATTTTATTTAATCAATCTTTTCCTCTTTTTATTAAAAATATGCTTTTGATCTTTTTTAACACTGAGTAGATAACCTCATTAAATTGTTTTAAGTTTCATGCTACGTATAACGTGAACTCGCGTTAGACAAGGTAGGCCAAGTTGCAGGCCATTGGCGTCCATAGTGGCCACATAGAGCACAAAAGATTATCTCCGGATAAGATAGTAAAAAGATTCCTAAACTCAAATTACATATGAGTATTTACACTATGCCTAATACTAAACTACCACACGTGAAGGGATACCGGTCGGGAGCTTAGAGCTTTCCCGGCTGGGGCGGTGTCCCGCTGGTGGGAGATGAGTGGTTGGGGAAAAGGCCGCTAGCCGACGATAGGTCGGCGCCGGATCTCGCAATCCAGCGATGCCAGATCACCGTCACCTCTCGACCAAAAAATATTCACTACACTTGCGGGATTAACGATCTTAGCCGTTGACGCGCCCGGAATCACTAGTAGTCAATCAATCAATACACTTGATCTCGCCTAGTAGGGTGGCTGCAAATTTAAGTTTTAGAACTGCAAAAATTACACAAGTATGTTTTCTTATTTGAAGAATACAGATCGTGCTCAAACTGACACTAAAAGAAATGAATAAACACAAATAGAACGAAATATTAAAGAAATATTAGAACATTTTCAAACCCTGATATTGGATATTTCCGAAACATGTCTTAGCACTGTATTAATTCATTTTGTTTGCTACATAACGTTTGCTGCCAGCATCTAGGGATAACTGATAAGTTTTAATAGATAAACTCTGTCATGAATTCTACTCTTCTTCCAGTCACTCGAGTATAATGTCGACATAAAAAATGTTAAAAATCATTTTCAAAGAAGTGAAATTATTTTTATTGTCGATAATTAATTTGATAATAAGCAATGATTGTAATTAATTTTTTTTATTATAATCAATGATTGTAATTAATAATTATTATTGTAGTTATTATTATTATTATTATTATTATTATTATTATTATTATTATTATTATTATTATTATTATTTCTCCACTTCACGACTAATGATGTTATAAGCCAGTTGAATATAAAATCCAGTCTAAGTTGCAACCAACTCCGTAAGAAGCATATCTACGGACTGTCGGTGTTGAATTTCCATAGTCTTGTATTTAAGACGTTTCTCTGCCTTCTTGGTTATGACGTTTTGGTCGCAAGGCACAGCAACATATACTAGTAGACGATTTTTTCTCCAAATCCCAGATAACAATATCATGTTTGTTTGCCACGATAGGTTTGAAATTGTTGGTCGTGCAATGTTATACACAGTCCAACAGACGTTACCGGTTTTGGTGATAGATGGTTGGTTGTCAGTGATTCCGGGCGCGTCATCTACTGAGGTCATTAGCCCCATAAGTGTACAGCATTTTTTCCTCGATAGGTGGCGGTGATCTTTCCCTGCTGGGTGGCGAGTTCCAGCGCCGACCTACCGTTGGCTAGCGGAGTTTCCCATAATAAGGTATCTCCCAAGACCAGGGCACGAACCCAGCCGGGGCAAGCTCTAAGCTCCCGACCGGTTCCCGACATGTGGGGTAGTGTAGTGCATGTTAGTGTAAGTGTGTGTAAGGGGTAAGGATAGGACAAGGAAGAGGTAGGAAAGATCGCGCGCGGTCCGTTGCTCCGTTGATAGAGTACTGCCTCGGCATTCGCCTGGTGGTGATCGAAGAAACCACGGAAAACTACCAATCAGAGCAGCTAGCTTCTAGAATTCTCCTCCAGACAGCAACTGAATTCGACATAGCTGTCCTGCTAGTGTCGAAAGTCTTGCCGGTGTCGGGACTCGAACCTAGGACCTTCCGGTCAGAAGCACATCAGTTGATGGACTGAGCCACCTCTACCGGTTTGGTGAGTGTTCATACCACTTGGAGCATGTGTTTGGAACTTCAGAGGCGTTAGAGATCAGCCAGTGGAGGTGACTACACATCCTATCGTGTCTTTTCATGTTTTCGGTCTTCGCTAGAATCGGACAAGCTGAGACATTATGATGAACTATTTCTACCTGTTCCTGGCAGATGCAGCATTTATCATATTAGGAAATTTTGATAACTACTTTATCATACTGTCGTGTTCTCATCGCCTGATCTTGGGCTGCTATTACACTTGCTTCCGATTATGGGTTCATTTTTTCCCTTTAAAGCAACATAAATGATTGATCTTTATAGATTGCACCTTGTCCATTTTTTAAAATATTGTTCAATAAGTGGTTTGTTTCTCCACGATTTCTTTGATATTTTTGTCTCACATATCATGTTAAGCAGTGTGAGAAGTTCGGGGTCTGTGTTATTCTGCATGTCTTGCATAGTTTTCTTCGCAATGCTTCTTGCTACACTTACTTGCTTACTCTTGTTACCCATTCTTCGGTCAGATTTATTAACCAGAATACTTTTTGTTTTTACTACTTTCTTTCCGCAGTGTATTAGTAACCTGATACTCCACGACATCATACTAGCCTTGCAATATTCAGTAAGTCTAGGATGTAATCGATAGATCTCCAGGGTTTTCGAAATCCAATAGTATGGTACACTTTCAAAGTCCTTCTGGTAGTCAATCTAATTCATGCTCAAGTTACGGTTTAGTTTCCTTTCATCATTCAAGATGACTTTGTTTTGTATCAAGATTTCCTTAAAGCCATAGAAGCCTTAACGACGTTAATTCTGTTCAACTAGTAGCAGATGGTTCTTCTCTAGGTATCTGTACATTTTGTTGGCTATGGCTGGACTTATAACTCTGTATACATAATTGGCCAAAACGTGATTGTCCTGTTCTCCGCGAAAGAACTGTCTCCCGTTTTGGGTAGCAAATACGCGATGGCAGCATGTAAGCCATTCCAGGAGTTCCTATTGGTTTTCTAAAATTTTATTAACAGCCTTTGCTAGTTGAGAATGTATTGCTGTAAATTTCTTAATCCAATAAATGTGGATCTTATCAATCCCGGGGAATTCCCAATCCCGGGGCAGCATCAACTTTAGTTTGGAGCCAAGATTCGTCTTTGTTGTTGGATCTTCTTTCTTCCCAGATTCCTGCTCAAAAGGTTCGACGTCATCTTTTCCAGGAGAAACAGCATTGCCCTTCGGCGTTTGAGTCAGATTGCGATAGAATCTCTTCGCGCCTGTTTCAAATAACCGTTTGTGTATACTGTAATCTACTCTACATTTGTCAAGTGTAATGCACTGAGAGCATGCTTGAATTTTCTTTATTGTTATTACTATTATTACTATTATTATTATTATTACTTTGATTCTCTTGCCTGTTTCTAGGGGTCTTTGTAATGTTTCGTTAGTGATTTTGATGAGTAGATGAGGGATACATATTAATGAAGAATAATTGAACGAGAGGCAGCGAAATATGAAAAAAGACAACCAATAAATTCCTCCTCAAGTTCAGTTTATATTTTTTTTGTTTTATAGCATTATTGTATTATAGACAATAACAGATAACTCTTTTCAACAAAATAAGTATTTTTCCATAGGAGACTAGCCCACTATTTATCCACAACCTTTCGTTTACTTACAACAACGTTTCGTTAAATAGTATGGTTTTCCACAAATGCTTAGAGCTATTAAAACCCTCTGGAATTTTTCTACGAAATGCAGAAGAGAGATTGCAAAATGGCAAGGGTGGCTATTAATAAGCGTGGTTGGATTGTTTTCACCGGCGCGGGCCCGAGTGGCGCGCGGGGCTGCCAGTTGGCCCCAATGCTATGGGTAAGACTGGACGCACCGATGGACGAAAAGGATATACGAAAATACTATAATTTAAACTATTAGTCAATATCTAGTAGCATTTGTAACCACTAGATTCTTTGATTATTTTCGGGGGTTTAAGAAACATTAAATAAACGCAAAATCTTATTAATTTAACCTATTGAACTCACAAGGTTTATACACAATACTTTGTGTTTATTAACTCTTTAAATCAGGAAATATCTTCGAAGTGAAAGCAATTTGTGTGAATATTATGAGGTAACGATGAAGAAAAGTCCCATGTTTTACTGTCGACTGTCTGTAAACCTAATTCTTTATAAAATACCTGCACTTACATTCTCTTGGTGCAGAGTAAAATATTATCTATAGAATCTGCTGTGTTTTCATTTTTCTATAACAAAATGGCACGCTCGCTTATTTGCAAAGCGCGACGTGCAATAAATATCACGAAGAGTTCATTGGTCTTTCGCACCGCAGATAATACTATTTTAATTCATTCGTCGTGAATAATAACTTCTCTATAAACAACTATTGAGAGCGGACTTCAAATTAGAAAACGAAAAGAAACACAATAGAGAGATCATTCTAGACAAGTCGAGACCAAAAGAAAATTAATTCGGCGAGAACGTAAGTTTTGGGCGTGCGAATTATGTTGTGTCTGAAGCATGATCAAATAATCAATACAAACTTGCCTCAAGGGTTTTTTTTAATAAGGCGGTCTAGTGTTTGCACACTCTCGCAGTGGGATGAGGCTCTTTGCCTAAACTGAAGATGCGGGAGTGGCGTGACGCGGTGGGGGCGCGGGTGGAGGTGGGGGGGGAGCGTGGAGGGGAGGGTGGCAGGAGGGGCGCATTGGTGAACGGACGGTCGAAGGCGGAGGGTTGACGCAGAGGTGGGCGCGAGGGTGAAGGGAGGAAGGGGGAGTTGACGAGCAGCAGAAGAGGTCGCGGGATGGGGGAGCGGGAGCGAGAGGGTATGGAAACGTGGGGGTGGCGTGGGAAGCGCGGGGCTGGCTGGGTGGAGTGGGAAGCTCGGGGGGGGGGCGGGGTCGAGCCGAGGGGGTGGTCGTGAAATGTAGCCTGCCGCGGGGAGGCAGCTGCCGGTTGGATGCCAGGTAAATCAGTGGCGCCTGTGTCTCCGCAGCCCAGCTATACATCGGTGTCACTGGGGGCCCGCGGCGGTGGCGCCCCCCCGGCCTTGGTTCTCGTGTCCCTCGGGACCCCGCCCCCCGCCCCATCCCCTGCCCCTGGCCTCCGGCCCCCTCGCCTTCCTCGTACCATGCGGCGCCGGCGCGTCGCAGGCGGAGACACGCAAAGCGACAGTAAAGCGGCGGTGGCGCGCGGCGGCGGGGGCGGCGGCGGGGGCGGCAGCAGGGGCGGGGGCGGGGGCGGCGGTGGGGGTGGCGGCGGCGGCGGGGGCGGGGCCGGGGCGGGAGGCCACAGGAGGGGCATTAGGGGACGGGGTTCGCGAAAGATGAGGCGTCTGAGCGAGGGAGAGGATCCTTCGGCCGGGAAGTGGTGGTGAGGGGAAAGACACGGGCCACTTCCCTCCACTGCTCTTTGCAGCCTCCCACGCGATTAGAAAGTGCAAAAGAAGGAATCACCCTCACATCTCGCGTAAAAATGAATGAGAGAACTATGATAAATTCGACAAAGAACGCTTTCGGGGAGAATTTGATACTCAGGAAAGTCAAACTCGAGAGGAAATGACCCATCTTGTAAGATGTGTACAACTCGTATTTTGCTGACATTTTAAGGGTTTCTGGAACGAGTTTAAGACAGTTGAATACAAAACGAATCACTCCTTAACAAGTGAGAAAAATAATATTGATATTATACAGATTCTTTAATGTCACTCAAACGAGAAAAATGATCATCAGTGATTATGTTATTCGGTGTGTATATAGTATTTGCATTTATGTATGCATTTATTATTTTTATAACAATAAAAATTGTTTTCTGTGAATTTTTGTTCCACTATATGAAAAAAAACTTTTGTATCACTGGAGCGTCTGCTGTCAGATTTTAACGAGTGATCTTCAGCGACCGAGAAAAAAAGTGAACGTAGAAGAAGATAATTTCTTTATTTCTAATTCTCAGTTTATAATTATGTTACATTGACAAAATATCTATCAAAATAGTTATTTATATCAAAATTATAGACGAAAAACTTTACATTTTATTATTTTCTATTAATTTATAAGAGCGTTTATGAAATTTATATTAATAAAACATAGTACAAGTTTAAATTCAAATGTGATGAAACCATTTATTAAAATTAAACAACTTGTATATCTTCAGTTGTCCTATTAATACCTGGGCTACGCTATGTTCAGAAGTGTTGCAAACTGCTCCTGTACATTTATGTTATTGATTAATTAATTGGTGTATTCGATTATTTTTAATAAGGTTGGCCATTTAAATGGTAATATTTAATAAAATGTTTGGTAAAAATAATTTTGTTTCTATCAGTGACTTTTCTTTACAAACATTTCATGTAAATAATTCAACTTCAAAATGGTGCATGTTGATAGGTCTGAAAAATTGAAGAAAATCTGTTTACCAATATTTTTTTTAGTTCTTTAAGATCACTTTATAACTTGTAGGTCATGTAGTGACCTCTGATAGTGGACATTGTAGTAACTGAACAGGAACACAACACCTAGGGAGAACACAAATATCCATGTCCAAGGTGAGATTCGAACCTGCGACCCCTCGGGCTGAAGTAACTACGGCACTACAGTCTTAGCGATTTCGATTATCCAGGCTGTCTGTTTTCCAACTTGTTTCGCTACCATGTATAAGAAAGAAGTACCTACCTTCAATATTGAAGGTTTCGGACAATTTCGAACGGAATTCAAGTTTTACAATGTTTTGCATTTTAGAAGTTTCAATGCAAATCAGACACAGTTTCATAAGCGTTACTTTCCTCTGTTATACTGAAATAGTAATGCTGGAAAATCTTAAAGGAGATCATTATGAGCCTTCTCTAATTGTATATAAACATTTATGCAGCAGAAAAGATTTTACATGGCACTTAAACTTATGTATCAAATTTAATTGTTTAATGTCATCTGGTAATGTGCTGTAAAAATAATGTAATTGAATGTGATTTTTTGTAGCGAGCAATTGATACAGATAACTGATGCATATTATTACTGTGTCGACTGTTAAAAAAATGTATATCTGAATTGGTTGAAAATTTCCGCCACTCAGTAAGTAACTTTTTTACAAAAACATACAGATTTGTAAACCAAGAGTAATGGTAGAATTCCTAGTTTAATAAAGTGAAGCTTACCAGAATCACGTGGGTGGAACTTTTTATTTGTAGAATTATTTTCTATAATATAAATGTCTGGCAGGTAAAAGATATTTTTTCCCAGCATATTATGCCTGTATCACAGGAGGAATGGACATTCGCTAAATAACCACAACGGGCAGTATGAAAGGTGACTGAATTTGAAAAAATTGTGAAGCGTAACATAATGAACTTAATTTTGGGTTCAATTATTTATTTAAACAGAAAACATTTTACCTTAACATTTACCTTAGAGTTATTTAGTTGAGTATCGACCAGATGGACATGGAGACTGTTCAACCATACTGCAGCTCCATATACCGCAGCACCACAAGATGACACACAGCTTCAGCAAAATATTGTTCCTAGTGCGAGTTTTAGCAGATGTGGTTTTCAAGAGAGCTCTATGAATTGAGATGCAGTCCAGGGATATGCCCAAATGTGATAGTGTCTTACTGTAGTTCAACAAGGAGTGATAGAAATAAATCTTGTTTCCGATCGGCCATTCTATTACATTATTGGAAGTTATAACTTTCCGTCTTCTTTGTACTTGGGGTCAGTCACCACTTATGATAGTTTTCCCAGAGTAAGCGTTGGTCTATAGTAAGTATTTCCTCAAGTTTCTCAAAGGATGAATGTTGGATGGAAATTGCCAAGTCATCTGCATAGGCAAATTTATGTGAGGTAGTGGGTGGCAAGTCTGCAATGTACAAATTAAAAAAGAATTGGTGCGGGGGTCGGAGTATTGCATCAGGCCATCTTTCAGCTTGTGTCTTGCTTATGTAGCTGCTGTTTATAACTATTATTCTATTTTCAGCATGTTATTGATAAGTTCATAAAGGCACCTATCAGGGATGATTTTCAAAAGTGTACACATTAGTCCTTCTCTCCAGACTCTATCGTAGGCTGCCGTAAGGTCAATAAATACAGCAGCAGTCTTTAGGCACCATTGAAAACCAACCTCTATATATGTAGTTAGGCTGAGCATCTGATCGAGACAGCTTCTTCCAGCTCTGAATCCTGCTTGTCCAACAGGGATTCCTTGCATTATTTTGTTGCTGATTCTATTAAGGATCAGTCTTTCTAAAAGTTTATAACTTACACTCAGAAGGGCTATCGGTCAGTAACTCTCCACATTGTCTTTTACTTTCCCTGGTTTTAGGATAGCTATGACTTTTTCTTTCTTAAATCTGTGGGAATTCTGTAGGTCATTAAAATATCTGAAAAAAATTGCTAACCATTCTTTAGTATGAGGACCACTATTTAATAGAAATTCTGGGTGCATTACATCAAATCCTGGAGCTTTCCCTGCCTTCGCGTTCTGAAGGGTAATCGTAGTGGCATCAACATTAAAATTGTTAGAGTATTGTGACTTTTCTGTATAGTTTTTATTTAATGAATTCAATTATTTTTTACCGCTTTATTATGTTTTCGGATGTATGGGCCCTCGACAGCGACTGGATTCTACTTGTTAGCTGGTTTGCAGAGACCCCTGATTTCTTTAGGATAATTTGGAGAAGCTGGCTGGCGCCAATTTTTCTTAGGAGTCTCCAAGCTTGCCGACTGAATTTTTTGAAGTCCATGTTCTCTACTGTGTTCATCCATTTCTGTCTGCTAGCTGCATCAACCGAATGCAGTAGAGCGTCATCGATTGCTTGGTCGTTTTCTTCAAGAAAACGTATAGAGCGTCTCACACTTATTATTGCACAAAGGAATATGCTCTTTCCGATATCCTCTTAAAATATGTTTCTTAGCTATAAAAGTCACGACTCTAGTAAATCTCTTGTAGTTTTAAGTAGGCAAAATACACCTCAGTGTCTTGTCAAGTTCCGACGTAAAGTTTGCTCAGTTCACTTTAGAGAAGTTCCTTCTAGGTATTGAGTAGGTCTAACTATTGGGATTTGAATTCCTAATTCAATCATAATTGGACGATGTTGGCTCTTTGGGAAATCGGAAAGAACTCTTCTCGAAACAGAAAAAGATTGTCCTTTTTCATTAGTAGAAACAAATGTTAGGTTTGGATTCTAATCTCTTTTCCAGGCTGCCGATCTGAAGGAAGATCTGTGTTTTGCATCAAACACCAAGAATATATCGTTTTCTTTAACCCGCTGCATGAGGTCTTCCCCGTTAGCACCATTAAAACTGTATTTCCAATTAACATGGTGACTATAAAACTGTCCTGCTTATGTGGATAGATGGGGAAGAACTTTCAATTAATCTTGTAACAAAGGTGGCTTATAAATATTTACGACCGAAATGTCTGTCACGTGGCCGTTATCCAGTGTGATAGAAGATATCAGTTGAATATTTGCTATATCATTTCTAGCGTATGTGATTAATCGGTACAAGTGATGGTACGTTACCCCTATAATGTCGTATCCAGGGATTTTAACACAGATGCGAGCTTGTTCTTCATTTTCAAGATGGAGTTTGAGTTCAGCAAGACCTTCGCGGTGAGTCGCTCTTTGCGTTGAGTGCTCTGCGAGGTTATTGAGTGTCCTTTCAGTTTTTGTGTGGATACAAGTTTTGCTAATCAGTGAAGTGTTATTATAAACGTTTATAGTGAAATGCAAATATTTGACAATCATTTAAACACAAACCGCATCTACTGGCCTCGGCCAGAGCATCCGTGAAGCTATATTAACTTACAACGGAACACCGGGTGACGCAATGTAGTCAACCGATACATTGCAGCTTACGCAAGAACAGCAGCTTCAACAGCAGCGCCTTCTACAAATGCAGTCACATACATGGTCACATCCATCGCAGAACGGCAGCAGAGAACAACTACCACCTGTCAACAATGGAAATGTAAGTACGCTAGAGCAGCAGCTTCCAGAGCACCCTACACAGACGCAGAAACAATCGTGGCCTCAACAAATGCAAAGTAGTGACTGAGACAATTCAACAACTGATAACAACGGAGATGCAAGTTCTGAAGGATGGCAAACAATCGTGCGCAACCGACGAAGACGAAGTAATGGTAGTTATCCAAATAATAACCTACATACATTAAACGAAAGTGTGATTCCTCTTCATAATAAATTCGCCCCTCTAACGAATGAAACTCAAAATGAAACTCACAATAAAACAGCAAGAGATGAAACAAATCTTTCTATTCCACCTATATTTATTACCCGGCATAACAACTGTACCAAAATTGATTGACATTCTAGAGCAACAAGTGGAACAAGAAGACTTTATTTACAAAATGTGCAATCATGAAATCAATGTAATGCCAAGAACAGTGGAAGCGTACCGTTCAGTAATAAAGATACTCGACGGAAAAATGCAGCATATCATACTTACCAACTTAAGATAGAGCTTTTAGAGTTGTACTACGATA
>BLKR01013123.1:0-13617 GCA_011170035.1 Teleogryllus occipitalis | reverse complement strand
CTTTATTTCAAAAGGAGTAAACCAACATTACATTCACACCTACTGGTCACAAGATCTATCGTCTGATCATTCACCGGTTCTACTAGTCATTAGCTCAATCATTATTGAAGACAATAAGCAAACCTCAATTCACAACAATGGAACAGATTGGAACTATTTCTCAGAATGGCTAATTAATAACAGCACAGCTAATCTACCATTAAAAAACTGCTTTCGACATAAATTAAGCTATAGAATATATAACCAGACAACTTCATGAAGCTACATGACATTCTACACCAGAAATAAAGCAAAACAAAAAACTACACATCCCACAAGTAATAAGAGAAAAGGTGAAATCAAAACGTAAATTAAAGAAACAATGGCAAATCACTAAAGACTCAGCAGTCAAAAGAAGACCAAATTCAGCTTCGCAAAACCTCAAAAGATTACTTCAAGAATATCGAAACCACACCCTACAAGATAAACTCACAAAATTGATTCTGAATTCGAACTCAGAGCATTCTCTTTGGAAAACTACTAAATACTTGAATAGACCGATGAAACCTATTCCTCCCATCAGAAAAACCGACAGCAACATAGGCTAAAACTGACGAAGAGAAAACGGAATGCTTCGTGTCCCATTTCTCTAACATCTTTCAACCATTTCCTTCACAAATATCTGCAACAGAAGAGGAAGATTTTAAAACTTCTTAGATTCACCATTGCAACTAGCCCCCCAAATCAAACCCGTAAGTGCTCGAGAAGTTGAAACAACAATCAGCAATTTACCAATTAAAAAAGCTCCCGAATACGATATGATTTCAGCAACAATTCTACACCATCTACCAAGAAAACTAATAGCCTTACTTACTTCCATCTTCAATGCCATCCTAAGACTAGGACACTTCCCTGATCAATGGAAAATCGCTCAAGTAATAGTCATCCCTAAGCCCGGAAAACCAACACATGAAGTTGTATCATACAGACCTATTAGTCTACTGGCAATATTATCAAACGTTTTAGAAAAACTTCTTCTGTCACATTTAAATCCACTTCTACAAGAAAGTGAAACAATACCTCATCATCAGTTTGGGTTCAGACAACGGCATTCGACTGAAGAACAAATTCATCGAGTAGTAAACGAAATTAGTGAATCGCTAGAAAATAAAGAATATTGCTCTGCTGTATTTTTAGACGTAAGCCAGGCTTTAGATAAGGCTTGGCACCCAGGTCTATTGTAGAAAATTAAGAAAAATCGACCGTATCCTTACTATCACTTGTTAAAATCGTATTTTACAGAGCGATATTTTCAAATAAAATTTAACGGTGAAAATTCAAAACTTATCCCTACAAAGTCAACAGTGCCTCAAGGAAGTGTGCTTGCACCTTTCCTTTATTCACTATATACTGCCGACATCCCATGATCTGCAAACGCATTGACAGCAACCTACGCGGACGACACAGCCATCTTAGCTCGACATGAAGATCCAGCAGAAGCATCTCGTCTCGTGGAAGAATATCTGCAATCCATCCACAAGAGGCAGAAACGCTGGCGCCTCAAGATCAGTGACAAGAAGTCTGTCCAAGTCACCTTCAGTCTGAAGCACGAAACGTGTCCACCTATAAAAATCAGATCGCAATTTATTCCTCAAAATGACTCGGCAAAATTTCTCGGACTTACCCTGGACAGAAGACTCACGTGGAAAAAACATAAAGAATAAAAGAAAAGAATTAGACCTAAAACTTAGAAGGTTAAACTGGCTACTGGGAAGAAAATCATCGTTAAGCATCGCAAGCAAAGTAGTTGTGTATAAAGCAATATTAAAACCAGTATGGACATATGGAATTCAACTTTGGGGAGCAGCTCAAAATTCTAATATTGAAATATTACAACGCTTCCAGTCAATTGCCTTAAGAAAATGTGTAAATGCCCCCTGGTACGTAACGAATGCGACATTACACAAAGACATACAGGTTCCAACTATAAAAGAAGAAATCAAGAATACCTACAAAGACTACATAACCATCCGAATATCCTAGCCATCAACTTAGTAGACAATAGTGACTCCACCAGACGACTTCAACGATATCATACTTTAGACCTTCCATATCGACTTTAAATTATTCATTTCAGAAATTATAATTAATAGTCAATTTTTATTAATAATGTATTATTGGTGGACTACGGTCATGGGATTTTACTCCTCTCATGTATAAATCTACATGATGTGTACATGTAATGTAATATCCTCCTCCTCATTATTATTATTATTATTATTATTATTATTATTATTATTATTATTATTATTATTATTATTATTATTATTTATTTAACGTCAGAAAACAGTTAAAACTGCGTATGACGTGCCACGGGGAAAAGTGAATTGTGTGCACATTTTCAAATTTCTGTGATCCCTACACTAAGTCATATACTACTTGAATTTTGAATTAACATGCGTGCCTAAACATCCGATGTCTAACCATAATTCTCAGATTCAATATTTGCGATTTATCTCAGATCCCTGCTACGATATTTGAGATTTGGATATCAATATTTAATATTGAAGTGAAATTGGTCGCGTAAAAGAATAAAAATCAGGTATTGATAATGGTTAAGGAAAAAAATATTTTATTACGAGGAGCTACAAGGCACCTTATAAAATTTTGAGGGTGCCACGGGCTATACGCAACGGAACCGCTCACGCAACGTCCCACATCCGCCAAAAGCGACATCTGTCGCCCCGCCACTAAGCCTTCATCTTGCGCGTTCCTCTGAGACGTCATAACCTCCGTGGCGACGTCACCGCTACGCCATTACGCCTCCGCAAAGACAAAACACTGGCGACAGCGGAGGCGCGCATACGACGTCGTGGCTTTGCGAGACGTCGCCGCTCGCTGCTCGGATCCCAACGTTTCGCCACGTGTCTTTAACTGTTGCCGTGACTCAGGCACGAAAGCCACCGTAGAATCCCGTGGGACGCCCTCGCGTGCTTCCTCCAGGCGACAGCAACATAAGTCGACGTCACGTCCACTTGCTTGAGCCTTCCGGGCGACAGCGCAATCTGCGGAGGCGCCCGTGCGCCATTGTGGCTTCGGAGGAGCCGGCGGGTTTCAAGACACGAAAACCTCAATCGAATCCCTTCTGATGTCTGTTTGAGTTCTTGGGATCGTCACGGTATAAAACCGATGACGTCCTTCAATAGCAAACAAATATCGCTTTTCAAAGTGCAAACGGGTTTTCCTATTCTATTGTGATAATGTTCGGGAAATAGCATTCTGACTACAAACTCTCTTGCTACTTGTATGCACGCAATAGAGGCGACTCTGTAAGAGATAATTGTTGAGCATTCGGAGAACAACTTATTAAAGAAGTCATTACGATGAAACTGACTTTGTGAAATCTTTTAGATAACACTATGGAGGCAATTAACTGAACTTTCCCAAGTTTAACTCGGACTTTAAATAAATAAACAAACAAACTAATACACATGACAAGATTGCAGGCTTGGTAGTGGTGGATAGCGATAAAGTAACGGCACAGCCAGCTGTCAAGGCTTTCCTGCCTTGTGTTATAATGGGGGCGGAGGATCGCAAACAGATGACGCCATCGTGGCGGAAACTGAGCGGGAACTCCCGGAAGTCCACCGCAGTGAGTTACGGCGTCTCTCTGGTGGCAAAGGCCTTCCTCCGTGCGGGAGCTCCAGTTTATATCCCCACTTGGAAGGCAAATTTAAGTGAAGCGTAGTGATCAAATTACACAAACACACACGTAGTTTTTCCTTTGTTGTACTCTAAACCTGAATATATCAGCGGGACGGATACTTTGAGAAAGACGCTTTGTTCATAAAAAATAAAAGAATCAACAAGGATTTGTACATCCGCAGACCACACTTCGCGTATATGCTTTGACGATTTTCTAAGGCAAAAATCAGGAAAACCTAGTGCTCTGGTGAACAACTAACTACGTCACAAGGAAAACAAACAACAGTTGAGACCTTGCGCGGCAGGCAGCGCTTCCTTTGTAAACCGATAAAGAAACTTGGGGATTCCAACATCTCAATCACACATCAAGAGGGATTCCACGCGTCCTGAGTCAGAGCTTCATTGAAGGACACGTTGGGATCCGAGCAACAGGCTGCGACGTCTCGTAAAGCCACAATGTCGTATGGACGCCTCCGCTGTCGCCAGTGTTTTGTCTTTGCGGAGGCGTAATGACGTAGCGGTGACGTCGCCACGAAGGTTATGACGTGACAGAGGAATGCGCATAATGGAGGCTTGGCAGCGCGTCAGATGTCGCTAGAGGAGGACTTGGGAACGTTGAGTTACATATAGGGCACCCTGCAAAATTGCAGAAGGTGTTTCATATCGCCTTCATATCGTAATAAAACATTGTATTTCCTTAACTATTACACAGGCCAACAAAAATATGGTTTCAGAAAACGTTTTAAATCTTGATAGTTGACTAGTTTTTTTGGGTGCTGAATCCGCATCTGAACTTTCTATGTTTCGACCACCAACAGTTTAGTCACATTTTGATCTAGTAAGATATTAGAAAATATGTTATATTTGCAATACAAATGAAAATTAAATCACTTTTAAAATAACAACAGAACTTATTTAAACAAAGAATATGGCTTTATATTGTTAACATTTCATTCTACAAAGGTTTTACCAGTCCATTGGCGTCTCTTTTTTTCTTTAAAGCTCCTGATATAGCTTTTTCTTCTATGCGCTATTTGCTGACTCTCTTCGTAAAGTGCTTAACAGCAATCTGTCATCATGTTGGTGTTCCAGTGTCCCTGATAACGTGTTTCCATCACTTTTATCTTGATGAAATCGTTCACCTTGCTCTTCATTTACATAATCTATATTTTCATGAAATAATTATAAATGACTCTCTTGAAAGTGAGCCTTGAGCCTCACCCCCAACATTATAGACACGATGTTCGTTTCCGAAACTTCTTCCTATGAAATTCTCAAAATAATCGTAAAATAAAAAATAAATATTCGTCCGGATTAAATGAATTCCCGAATTCTTTGTTAAATACCTGAGCGTTTGCCATTATACATCCGTTAACTCAATATTTAATGCATCCTTATGCACTGGAACATTTCCAGATATTTTCAAAACAGCTAAAATTAAGCCGATCTTCAAAAAAAGCAACAAAAAAGAAATTCGAAATTATCGGCCCATTTCTCTTCCATCAGTTTTTTCAAAAATATTGAGAGACTCTTTTACGTACGAATGGAAACCTTTCTCAGAAAACACGACGCGCTTTCAAATTGCCAACATGGACTTAGAAAATCAAAATCAACGGAAACAGCAATATTTTCTTTTCTTAAAGATGTCGTCTCATCATTGGACTAAAACGAAGCCCCTATTGGATTATTTTTAGATCTCTGAAAAGCTTTTGTCATTGATCGTGACATTTTACATTCAAAATTACCCTCATATGGAATCCGTGGTATTGCTCTAGATTGGTTATGTTTGTACCTTCAACAACGATCTCAGAGAGTAGAAGTACCTTACTGGAATGATGGAACATTATGTACGCACCTTTCCGACTCTTTGCCCATTGCACGTGTATCGATTTTAGGCCCTATTCTGTTCCTACTTTACGTAAACGATATGCCCTCGACGATTTGAAACGAAAGAACAGTTCTCTTTGCGGATGATACGAATATTCTTTGCAATAAAGAAACCGTAAATAGTACAATATCAGATGTTTCAAATTGGTTCCGAAATAACAAATTAATAGTAAACGAAAAGAAAACGGTTTTAATGCAGTTATCCATTTCAAATAAACAATTCTGTGCTCCATTGAAAATGAACGGTGTACCATTGACTGAGGTTAAGGCAACAAAATTTTTAGGTCTCTCAACTCAGTCAAACCTTAAATGTAACGTCCATTTCAATGAATTGAACACAAAATTAAGTTCATTATGCTACGCGTTCAGAATTCTTGCAAATTCAGTCAGCCTCTGCTCGTTGTGTATATTTCGCGTATGTTCATTCCCGCTTGAGATATGGCATAATATTTTGGGGAAATACATCTTATAGCTCCCAGACTTTTAGATTACAAAAACGAATTGTACGAATAATAACCAAATCCCACCCACATGGTACATCCCACCCACATGGAGGTAGAAAGAGAGTAGAGAGGGGGTAGAGAGGGATAAAGAGAGGGAGAGAGAGAGGGAGAGAGAGAGAGGGAGAGAGAGGGAGAGAGAGAGAGAGGTGAAATCCCACCCACATGGTACCCTCTTTGCAAAACAGCTGAGTGATGACGCTCCAGAGAACATCCGGAGGACTAACAACGTCACTACGCGAACGAGGAAAGGATCAGGGAAACGTTGAAGATATAAAACGCATACCGCATACCTCTAGAGCGCATTCCTCAGGACTCCTTCCAGCCTTCCAGCGCCTTCCAATCTTCCAGCCATGTCTCCGCTGAGCAAGTTGTGCGTGCTGTGCATGCTGTGTTGGCTGGCTCTCCTGGCTGTGGCCTCTGACCGGCCCTCCAACCAACCGAAGGGCGTTTTCGACTACAATCCCCACCAGAAGCTGCATGAGTTGCTGTGCGAATACAAGGAGGACATTTGGGATCGCCTCCAACTGTCGGTGAAGATGGTGACTGACCAATGCGCGAGCAATAGCAAGGACCCGTGTATGGAGGTCTACTTCGTGCGCAACCGAACGAAGGACTGCACGCCCTAGACCACGTGACACACACGGACAGCCCAGCAACTCGACTCCAGCACCAACCAGGCCACAGCCGCCCAGCAAACTACCATTGTTGTTTTTTGTTCTCTTATTGCAAAATGGCTCAGTTAATGTACTGGTATGCACAAGTGCAATGGACTGAATCAAGATGTAAAAGTGGTTGTTTCGTCAAGGATGTTTATATGCATTTGCGAGTATTTACATAAATTGAAAGAAAATGTTACTAAACTGAATTACTTATGATGCAATTTACGCATACATGTTAATCACAAGAAGTGTATTTCAAAGAAAAATGTTTGGAAAAAAGATTTCGCAACTTTAAAACGCCATGTTGGAACTTTGTATATCGTGTTTCAAATTTGAACTTTAAATACACATACGTGATTTTTGATTTCCTGAGATTCTAATGATGTTCTTTCTGTTTATATATTTTTGAGGCATTGAACTCGAATAGTCAATTTTTGTGTAAACACCTACTGCATATAAATTAATTTAGTTGTATATAAAGTATAATATTAATGCGTCCTGTAACTCATTTATCATTTATTATTTATTTACTTGTATTTTAGTGAATAAACGAACAGACTGAGAGATTTGATTTTTCTTTTCTCTTTTATAATTAAATATGTATATAAGTTAATCGATTTCTGACATTTTAGTTCCCTTCGCCTTTAGAAAAAAATATTATGAACAATGAATTACATTTAATTACTATTTTTCTTATGGTGTCGGAGGCGCTACAAACGCAGCGAAGTTCTAATATAAAATACTAAACTTTCAACATTAAATTACAGTCGATGAGGCAACTTTGGCGAACTAGATTAATTGCGGCAACTCCGTTGGCAAAGTCGGGCAATTAGAATTCCATCGGGGGTCAGATTACACTGGTCTATAAAAAACAATGATTTTGTCTGGTACTGAGGATAATCAACCTATATCATACTAAGATCCATGCTCTGATTTCATATCTAAAGTCAGATTTCTTCAGACTCGTTACATTTTTTAATTATAGCATTGTGAAACAAAGTCTAATTCTTATCCAGTATAGATTACTGGTAGAGTAAGGCCAAAATAAATTATACTTGAGTGTTTTTTTCACAAATTTTTATGTTAATTTATATTTTAAAAACTTTAGGTATGATATTCTCTAAATTACAATATATAATAGGCACTTAAACTCTTTTAAAAGTTCTTGAGACATTTGATTTTGCGCTTATATTGTCTTGTGCTTGATCTTATCAGAAACCGCAGAAATCTCCTATCATGTTAGCAACTTAATATCCTTGTAACTGGATTCCATTGTTGACATATGCTGGTGAAAGCTCTCCCCATCCTCACCACTGACAGCGCGAAAACATTCAAGAGAGCAATGCAGAAAATGTAATTTTGAAGACATGTGACACCCTAGATTCTCATATGGTCTAAAATGAGGTTGAGGCTGCGAGCAGCAGAAAATCCACAAGGTCACCAACAGGCGAGCGATGCGGAGCTGTTGAGGTAAAAGATCTGGCAACTTTTATGCGGCGATCTGTTGGGGAAAGAGAATAGCAGTAAATACATGACAATTCGTGTTAAAAGTGGGTGAAAGGACAGAGTAGGTGGGAGCAGTATTCCGAACGGTGTGAGTGGCAGTTTCAAGTTCATTTACTGCACGTGTTATTAAATTCATCAATGAGGCCATACCTTGTACAATTTTACTTAAATAATTCATGATTTTTACTTGTTGTACAGTTGATGTTATCTGGAAAAGTCATAGTATATTGTATTGTGTTAAAAGTAATTGCTTTCTGTGATATGTAAAGGGATGTAAAATGTCAGATTTAAGTAACGTGTATGTTACTTTTATTATTTTCTCTTTAAAGTTTACAGTGTTATAGTGAGTGCGAAGCCCAAGGCTAGCACCTGTCAACAGGATATCTTAGAAGAAGTGTAAAACTCATTTTAAAAGCCATGCACGAAAAAACTAGAGAGTAGAAAGAGTAAAATAATGTGGTACACAAAAATTCAGAAAGAGGAATGAGCAAATTATGAATTGTAATTGGTGAAAGTGTGTTCATGCAGTCGAGGTGACGCCAATTTTTTGTTTTGCCTTGTTTTCTGTTTTTTTTCAGTGACCAACTATTTAAAGTGCATAATCCTATTATATAATTGTGCCACTGTTATTTTTCATTGAATATATGCTAATTTTATTCGTATTTTATCTGATTCAAAGGGTTCAAACCTTTCTCATACCCAAAAGGTCCTGCTTCCTGAGAATTGTAAGCTCCCTTCACGAGCATTCATTATATATATATATATATATATATATATATATATATATATATATATATATATATACTAGCTGGTGTACCCGGCGTTGCTCGGGTTTATAGTAAATTATTAGTCAGGGAGAGGAATTCCATTTTTTCATACCCTGCGGTGGGGCCTACTATCTCTTCTGTTGTATCCCTTCTCCGCCCTGCTCCTCCCTGCCATGCTCTGCACGGCCACGCTTCGATAGCCCTGTCTTCTCTTCACCCCCATTTGGAAATTTCCGGTCTACCTCGCTCACTTTTTCACAAAAAATTATATTTTTCTTATTTGGGCTTCCAGCTCCTAAACTTTCTTCACTTTATAACTAAAAACAATAAACAATTCTAAACTACAGAATAAAATACTTGTAGACTCACGTATATTTTGTGTTTTTTTTGTGGAGTTTCATATATTACTTCCAATACTGTCAATAAATTGTCACATTGTAAAACTTACTCTTTTTTATATTTTGTCTTCTCTTGTATTCATAAACAAATATTTGAAATTGATCTGTCAAATCGTGACCTTGAAGGGACTGACTGTTTTAAGCGAAGTTTAACATGCCAGAGTTCTCGCACGGAGACGCTAGAAGATAGATATGGAATAAGAAAGTATATGTCAAAACGTAATTGATAATCATATAATATATATATAATATATATATATATATATATATATATATATATATATATATATATATATATATATATATATATATATATATTGTGACATACCGATATGTCACATGAATATAAACTAACATTTATTTGAAGACAATATGGTGGAATATGCATTAAGAAGTTTAGACGATCGAAAGGTTAGCTACATCAAAATATAACGAACGCATGGATTGGCTGGGTGAGAGAAGGACGGTCAAATGTTATGAAAAAAAAGAAGGGAGTTTAATAGGAAGCTTCGAGGGGTGAATCATGCAAGAAGATTTCATTCTGACCGGCATCGCGTGTCTGAACGGATCGTGGGTCGTGACAGGGAGCGAGGTAGTGCAGATAGTCAGAGTCGGGTTATCAGATTGTGAAATTTGAAGGACAGCAAATAATATTGCAGATATTGCATGTGAAAGTAATATTGATGCATAAATTGGGACTTCGTCGGGAGTGGTAATCGAGTTATAGGTTTCGGGACTATGTCATAGGGACGTAATCAGGACTGATAATTTTGATAGTTTGACACCATCTTGGATAGGAGCAGAAGAGGATTTCTTGGAACTTTGGACTACGGCAAGCTCGCAAGATATTTCGACTGAGAAGTCTTCGAGGGACATCAACGAAGAAAAGATAAGTTAACCGCGGTATAAAATTCTAAATTCAAAGATATCTTGATCAAAGGCCTAACATTAAAATCATGTATTAAATTCACTATATTGTTTGCAAAAAGGTAACAATAAACTTTGTTAAATTTTGTTCTTTAGAAAAGAAAGTGATCTTTCATTTAGTCAATCCAAACAGTAATGAACTAGGAATTAGAATCATTCTAATTTCAGATTCCCAGCAGCGCTGTATAGTCTGCGGATTCTATAATCCATTATAAAGGTAATAAGGATTATATATATCGTGACCCATTGACCCAGCAAGCCGGACGCTAAGATCTTTGCGAGATATTAAAGTAGAGAGAAAATTTGTATATCTCAAAATGGCGCGCCAACGTGATGCATAATTTGTTATAATTTATAACAATTGGTGACACGGATAAAATTAGTCTTATAAATTATAATAAAGTGATCCAAAGGGAATCTGAAATTTATGGATTGACATTTGAAATTAATTGTTAATTATAAGAAAGAGCCAAGACCATTTCATTGGTGTGATTTTAAAATAATTTAACAGAGAGATTTTAATTTGTATTAGAATTCAAAATGGATACTAGGAGCAAAAAATTGCGTATGGAGAATGTTAATGTAGATGATATGGCGTCTGCTAATACTAATCCCGAGGGAGAAATCTCGCGTGAAATTATTGAGATTGAACCACAAGAAAAGGAAATAATGGCTGCACCGTTAGGAAATATGGACCCTAATAATTTAATTCTTAAAATGTTAGCAGAAATGAACGCAAAACTTGAGCATAATAATACTAAATTAGAGGGAATTACTTCAGATATGAATACTAAATTAGAGGGAATTACTTCAGATATGAATACTAAATTAGAGGGAATTACTTCAGATATGAATACTAAATTAGAGGGAATTACTTCAGATATTAATACTAAATTAGAAAAAAATAACGCTAAATTGGAAGGAATGACATCGAAAATGTCATTAGAATTGAAGAATTTTCGTCAGGAAATACACGAGGAAATAGTGCAATTACGGGTGGATACATCGGCTGAATTCAATATTATTCATTGTAAAATTGAGTCTTTTAATAATCAAGTCGACCAAATGCAGAGGGAATTAAAAGAATCTGGCGACAAAATTAATTCCAAAGTTAATAATTTACAGGAGAGCGTTGTGACATTGGGACAATTACATGACCAACAATGCGAAAAGGTGACAATCGTCGAATCGCGTGTAGATAACTTAAACGCAATGTCGCTTCAACATGGCGAAAAAATTGAAAACATAGAATCTAAATTAGTTAATTCGGATAGTAAATTAGAAAAACGAATACAGGAGGGACTTAGAAACATTAAAATGGTGCAAGAATCTGAATCTGGGAAATACATGTCGGACATTAAGGACAAGATTGAACAGTTAGAAAACGAATTCATACGTTCGCAGGGAAATATAGCAATGAATGCATCGGCGCTTGTAATACCAAGCCACCTAAAATTTCATGGTGATATGAAAGAACAACCGTGGTCGTTTATTTCAAAATTAGAGAATTATTTTATGATAAATAATATCCCCGAAAGATTAAAATTGCATATAGTAGAACAAGCCATGTCGTCCAAGGCACATCATTGGTTGACCTCTTTAGTACCGGAACCGACTAATTATAAGGAATGGAAGGATAAATTCTTAAAAAGATATTGGAACGAAAGCCACAAGTTTGATCTAAAATACAAATTAATGAGTGAAAGGTATAAGAAGGGTGGAGCCGAGAATATGTGTGACTTCGCAACACGTAAAATAGCAGCATTCAAGGCATGCGAAGACAGAATGGATAGCAATGAATTAATTAGAATTATTATTCGTCAGTTGCCTGTAAATATCCAAAATTTATTGTGGAACTCCATGCCTATTGATTCTGAGGATCTGGTCGAACGTTTAAGTCGATTCGACCAGACATTGAATAGTGATTATGATCGTAGTAACGGGTATCAATATAATGAAAGCAGGAACGAGAATAACAATGGAACGGAAAAAACAATGAATAATTACAACCGCCAAGGAAATTATAGCTCAGAAAGAAAGGATGACAGGGGAAATAGTACTAAAATGGAAAATAAAAAGACAGGAAACGGGTATCCGCGGAGGTTCAAAGAGGACAATAAACGGGAACATGTGGAAATTAATGCGATTGAACAGGAAAACTCCCAGTGTTCGAAGTAAATGGGCGGGATACTTTGAACGATGATAATGAGGGCGTGATGGTTCTTAAGGAGTTGAATAGCATTGAAGTATCGGCGGAAGATTTATTAAGGGAAGATACGGATGAACGGGCGGAGAATAGCACGTGTTTAATGTTGAAGGGGATATTTCGGAATATACCTGTAGACATTTTAATTGACACAGGTGCTAATGTTTGTGCAGTGTCGGAAAAATTATATGAGCAGTTAAAGAAAAAGGGAAATAAAATTGAGGAGCTACCCACTAGGAGTTTGGATATTCGGACAGCTAATGGAAGGCGCATCGAAACGAGAAGTCGGCAAATTTGGGTGGAAGTGGAAGTCCAAGGGATGACACTTCAGTTTCCGGCAATTGTAGTGAAGAATTTGATTCGTCCGATTATTTTGGGGATTGATGGCCTAAAAATGTATGACGCCAAGGTCGACATAGGTAACAGGAGTATATTGTTACGAGGTGACAAAGGGCAACAACATTGTTTAGGGATCAAAGACCAGGAGGGCGAAGATATGTGTATTTGCGATATTGTGGAACAAATTGAAGAGACCAGGGACCAGATCCACGCGGCAGCAGAGGGCGCGGTCGACGAAAACGGAATAGATGCTAGTGAAGCAATTGAAATGTTAGTCAATGAATATAAAGATATTTTTGGAAGTTCAAGGGAGCCGGTAAAGGGATATCAATTTAAAATTGAATTGATAGATGAGGAACCTTTTAATCTGAAACAATATCCAATCCCCCATGTATATAAAAGCGAAGTACGTAAACAAATAAACACGATGCTTGAGGATGGTATAATAAAAAAATCGATGACACCGTATGTAAGCCCAATAGTGATAGTTCGTAAGAAAGACAATAAGATCAGATTTTGTGTGGATGCTAGGAAACTCAATAGCAAGACTATCGCTCGTCATGAAAAACCGCCGAAATTAGATGAAATGATGTGGAAGGTAAAAGGAGCTCGGATATTCACGGGACTGGATTTTACTGCGTCGTACTGGCAAATTGGACTACACCCAGAATCGCAAAAATTTGTCAGTTTTTCATTTGAAGGCAAGACGTATAGTTTTCAGAGGATGGCCTTTGGATTAAA
>BLKR01013122.1:0-13622 GCA_011170035.1 Teleogryllus occipitalis | reverse complement strand
ATTCTTGTTTTGAATAGAATCAGAGCCCTGATGAAGTCTTCCCAACTACGTCCCAAGATTTAGCTGGATTTTGGGATATGGTAAAGCTGCAAGTAGATCATGTAGATAGATTGTTTATAGAGATTGACCAGCTAAGGAGCAGTGGATGGGTGGAGGTGAGTCTTTGTAAGATCTTTCATTACGATCTAACATTGATTGTAAACATTCCGAACAGTATTGGGAAGTTCAATTGATGTTTTTGATTTATGAGAATAGCAATGCCACATCTCAGTTGTCATGTATTTGTGTTTATTCTCCACATTTAAAAAATTTAATAGTTCAATATTACTTTCAATATTGACATAATCTCTTCAAATTCTGTATGTATGGAGTATTTTTAAAATTCATTTAACTGACTTAACATTCTAAAAAGATTTAACATTCATTTTTTATTCTAAACTACATTTAAGAGATTTCTAATCTGCCGGAAGAAATGTAATAAAATTAAATTTTATGGGCTAGGGTTCAAAATAATAACTTTCAAAAGTCATTGAATTGTAGAGATGGGTGTTGTGAGAATCAAGCTGTTAGTTGGAAACAATTAAGGAAAAATTAAGGGAGAATAGTTGATAGGGGAGGGGGGATATTTAAAACCACTTTTACTATTGTTGTAAAGAAACTTCAATTTGTTTTCATTCAAAAATAGTGTTCAGTTTAAATTTATAATATTAGTCACACTAAAAAAAGGTTGAATCACACAAATTTGTTCTATTTTTCTATTCTGTTGATTCATGTTATCCCTATGTAAATTAAAATGTAAACGGTCTTCAGGCTGCCAGTGAAAACCTTGGAGGCAATGTGGGGAACAGTACTAATTCTGCTGGAGCACGTCGCAGAACTGCTGGTCGACGATCCACACAAAGTTCAGTTGGAGGAAGTAGGTCGAAAAGTGGTGCAGAAGATCCAAAAAAAGGGGAAGGTGCTCGTAAAAAGGAAGAACTGGCACAAGCAAGGAAGCGTATGATGGAGGAGAAAAGGCGGATGTTGAAACAACAGCAACAACAAGCAAAAGAACAAGAGAACATTGAAATTTTTGTGCCACATGAGAATGGAAAATAGCAGTGGTAATGGTATGTAGTATAATTGCATCTCAGATAAACATTTTGTTATGTAATAATTTTTCCATCTTTAGTGTTCTGTACTGCAGTGTTGACATGAATGTTATATAGGAATTTAGCTCTGCTCAGGATGTATGTGAATATTAAAAATTAGGGAAGTTGCCATGTACCTAACTGGTAGATGGTGAATTTATAATTTGCGAAGATGTGCTATGCTATATAGAAAGAGTAAAATTGTTAGGCATTTTCATGAAGGCATGGTCATTTTGCATGGTGTCAGTTGTGAGATAATTTTATATTTAATGTTGAGAAAGATTTCCTGTTGTGCATCCAAAATAAACTGTGCTAAATGGGTTTCTCTTTTATATTTTTGCAGGATGTATTTAAAAATATTACAAGTAACATTAATAAGAAGAAACATCAATATGGAAAAATGTCAAACAGCCTTCTGACATTTCCCATTGTAAGACCTGTGTATAACTCTTAAGTTTAATATTATTTCATTACTCGAAAAGACATTAATTATATGATTAAAAGTTTTGGGGTAACAAAATTAATGTTGCATAACATGCAGATACCACCAACTTCGAAATGTTTGTAAAGATTCAGTTCTCAGTAACTTGTTATTTTGTTGTATGAGTGATATTGTATGCTTGAGTCTTGTTTGTGTGCATGGCTTTTTATTGCAAGTGGTGAACATATTGATATTACATTGTATGGCAATCTTCTATGAGATTTTGAGAATGATGAAATGTTTTAAAAAGTATTTTAATCTATTTTTCATTTGTGTCGCAAATCGAGGTGTGAACTTGCAGCCTGTGATAACTTACTTTGATTAGGAAAGGTGTTGCAGTAATCTGTGCCTCTACCCAAGATAAATAATTTGCCTCTGGCATTTGATACTGTATGTACATGATTTGGGTATGAAAACTTCTTAGTTCTTTTATCTAATTGAATGAAGTGTGTAACCATCAGTTCTGCCAGCTAATACTTTGTGCAATCTTCAGTTGAAAACTTGTGTGTTTATATCCCTTACAGCTAGGCAAAAATCAGACAATTATTTCCACACACACTTTTGCTGGGGTTTTAAAGCAAAATGAGATAAAAGGACCAGAAAAGAAATTCAGATCAGTTTTGTTCTATTAAAACTTGCATTGAATTATTTATTTCGACCTATTCTTTAAGGCATAAAAGGAAGCAGTGGTAGGCATTATTGTATGCATGCTAATCTCAAGGTTGACTAGCCTTGGGACACCTAAGCAAATAAATTAGTAATTGTTACATATTACACCTTGTATGTGCCTCATGTATTTATAAAATGAACTTATTGACTTCCTTAACTCAAAATATGTCCAGTTGAATGAAACAGCAGTTGTCACATAAATCACTGAAGTGCAACAATCTCAAATGTTCCCAATGTGTGGATACATAATGCAGGTGAACAATTCGATGAAACTGGAAATACTATCATTGCTGCTGCTAATGTGCTATTTTTGCTGGTGATGTTGCTGCCACCACTTCTGCTGTCACTGCTGCCGCCACTGCTACTTCTACTACTGTTGGTGTTGCTACTGCAGTGCAATGCAAAATGACTTTTATTCTAGAAGTGCCTGTAACAACCCTTGTAGAGACAAGTTGAAATGTGATGTACTGCTCCCTTTCTACATGTAACTTGTAAACAAGTAATCATTTTGCAGAAAAGAAATGTACATAATTCTAAATATCTAAATATATCAACATATTCTGCGAGGTTTTTGTGAATAAGAAATTTCCTGTAATTAATATTGGAGGTATTCAACTTAAATTTAAAATTAATTAATGCACGCAACATTTTATCACTGATTTTATCTGCTTTTTATCAAATGCTAATGTTGGTGGCTTAGTATTCTATTCTGTTATTTAATTTCAAATTTGTCATTTTTGTTTTCAATGAAATAGAAAAATTTAGTGTTCTCACCTTTTTGCAAAAGAGAGGAAAGCAAGGATTTGCAGCCAAAATGTGAAATTAAAACTGAATTTTTAATTTTATGATCCTGTTTTCTTGAAATTTAAAGTTGCCTTAAAAGTAAATGAGCATTTAGGTGAAATGATAAAATGGTAGCAAAGCCAAGGGCTGAAACGTTTCAAATTGGTATTGACCCAATTATCATGATCATTTAGTTAAATTGTTGATCACTTAAATATTGGTTGAACAACTTGAATGTGCATTATTTGAAAAATGGTAAGTATAACTTGATTTATAAAATTTCAGGTACCAGAACGCACCCCTAATTAATTAATTTTATAGACAAGTTATATATTTATAATATAATTTGAATAGAATAAAATATTCGCCGCTCCGTCGCATTCCCCCAGAAATCAAGCCCTGAGTATAGCACTAGTACACTTGGAACACCCAAGTTTGGTAATGAAGTCCATGCCAATACGAATCTCAAAGAATTGTGGCTATCTGTTGGTTAAAATGATATGCCTTGTGTTGGTTATTAAACTGCCCTAAGATTTCCATGGGGGTGGGGAGAACTTCGTGGGGAATTATGCTTTAGACATCAGATTCTGTGTATCCTGATACTATCCAGTCAGGATTTGCCATTCTCTGCTGGCAGGGTGCTGAATCTGTGTTCTGGTTTCAAAAAACTCGCTTGAAAGAATGATTCTGATATGCGTCAAACTGCACTCGCACAAGCTAATTGCCTGCCTGGGAAGCCCTGTTCTCCTACGAGCGATAGGCAACTTCCTCTGACTTCACTATCCTTTCCCCTCCAAATCTAGAAAGGGGTGTACACGTGCAAGCTGAAACAGCACGTGGAGGGGAATAGAGGCTTCATATGAAAATATGTAGGCTACATTTGTTCTATCAAACAATCTGGATTTGAATTATTTTCTTTACTATTTATTACTATTTCATGTTTATTTTCTTTTTAAATTCTGCATTTTATAAACATTTTTGCCAAGGGGCAGGAATGTTTGAATTACCATCCCCCCCACACACACACACACACACACCTGTTTTCGTTTTTTGTGTTTTTAAATCATTCAATTATTTATTGTATTTAGCATAAATATGAAATAAATTAACAAGTCTCTGCAAGTTAACATTCTTGCTTATGGACGGACAGCGCTTTTAAGAATTATCTTTGTCTGTTAAAAGATCTAAACCAAACGTTAAGGCTATTACATCACTCTTAAGTAAACATGATTATAAAATCTAGATACTTTCGTTCAAAATGTTTAATTTTACTCTCAATTGAGAATTTGACTTATTTCATATTAATGGATCATTTCTTTGCTTTAAATGAAGAAAGTGAATTAATATAGCAAAATTAGTGACCATAACTGTCTAGTAACTTCTCACAAAGACCGTCATGGCGCAAGTATCCAGTGACACAGTGCCTGCGAGCTCTAGTGAGCTTGTTACTTTGCCCGTGACCTTGGCATGTGTGTGCTAGGTTCTATCAATGTTTTCCATGTATTTTATCTGTTGGATAGATATTGTGTACCTCGAGTGTGAACTTAAAAAAAGTATTTGTGTGTGTGTGTGTGTGGGGGGGCTGTTGTGTGTACCCAGTCTTATTTCTTAGCTTTTGGTTTTCAATTTAAAAAGAAATGCTTTTGCCTTCTGTAGACAATCTTGTTGTGCCCTTTCCTGCTTCCAGTTGATGGCTTTCGACAAACAATTTATACTTTTTAGTATTAAAAGCAGTGACTCTTGAATTCTTTAAGCACTACAAGAAACCCTGATCGAAATTCAGATTTTCAGTTTTGTTGACATTGTTCTGTGGCCGAAATGAAACTCAAGTCTTTGGACTGGACTTGCCATTCTTCATTCTCTCAAACTTGGTTGGAGCGGGAGACATTAGTGAATTCGCTGATGTTCATTCACAGATAGGTGTAATACTAATGAGGTACCTCATTTATATTTTACATCAAAACTTTCATTTTCATATTGTACCCCAGTGTGACAGTGAATGGAAAAATTATGGCAGAGATTTTCCAGCAGGAAGATCTACAGTCCAGTTGCAAAGTCTAACATTCTAACATTGATGTGAATTTAAAGTTGATGGTGGTTAAAGAAGCACAGGCCACTAGCAAGTACAGATCTGGTGTAACAGAAGGGAATATTTGTAGGTAGGGTTGGATGAAACTAGTACATATTAGATGCTTCTAACTTGCAAGGAGACTTTAAAAGTCTGTACTTACTGAGTACTGTTTCATAGGAGAAGACCAGGAAGTAACAATAATGCATATGCATGGGAAGGTAAAGATGGTAGTGACATTAATGAACAGTTTACAAACTGATTAGTAGGTTGCATATTAACAATTGTAACGAAATGTTTAAATAATATTCCCAAAAATAGAAATATATACACAAAAAATAAGAAAATACAAAAGGGAATGAAAGTGGTGGAAGTAACTATAAACATAAAACATGAAAACGCACCACAAGAAAAAGGATGAAAGAAAAATACATATATGTAACTAGAAGTAGGAGTCTCAGGAAATCTGAATCTGGGCAATATGGTCAGGCTACAGCCATTCAGTTATTGTCTGTTTCTGAGGTTTCCTCAGATGGCAGGGCTTGTACTGTTTCACAAGAGTAACAAATATGGAGCTAATTAGTCCACCCCAGTACCATTGCAGTTTTATTATGTGCATAAATGTACTGTAAGTTACATAATGTAGTAGAAGCATAATTTATACACGTGTATTGCATACTATTAATTTTATTCATAATGGTGAGACGATTTCTAATGGATCAGGTTCATAAAGTATTGGTTGCACGAAGGTAAATGTATAAATAAAACTTAACTCCAGCCTATGCAGAAATACAAAATCCACTTATGAAAATGCGTAACAAAATAAAGAGAACTAAAATGGCACGTGGATATAATTATGAATACAAAACATACATATGAAAATACACAATAGCACTCCATTATATTAATCTCCTATACTATGTTTAATATGGTGTAAATAACTTATTGAAGAACTGCAGTTTAAACAGTCTTCATTGATGATGCAAAATGGTGCAATATTAAGGGGGAACTCGACAGAAACGGGAAGTCCAAAATAATCACTTTTGGTCTCGTTGAATGCAGAATTTATTCCGCTAAAACTTTTCTATGGACCGCTTTATTGATAGATGAGTTAAGATGTTACCAAAAAGCAGAAGTTAAAACGAAAATGTTTCATAATATGTAAAATTTGTCCACCTTGGATAAGCTAGTATGGGAATGATTGATCAAAAAAATATGTCTGGTCTCATTTAATCTCCTACAACTTTTTATAAGAACACATTTTCAAAGTCCTTTATGTGATATAACCTTTTTTGAATTTTAATTCTACTGGACTACTAATCCAGTCGAAGAGCTTTACCCTAATTCCAAAGTGCTTAGATCTGCAAAGTAATTTTCCATATGATATCTTTTCAATAATGAAGATAAATTATATCAATTGGCTGCCCTTTAGTTTCATTGTCCAATGGTTTAAACATACCAAAAAAGCATTTCTGCCACAAAAGAAGTCATATTGACTGACAGTAATAGGCATTTGTCAATCAAGAAATTTGACATTATAAACAATTATTTAGAGGGGATTGACGGAAGTGATAGTGGTTGATAATTTGAAGGAAGTGTTTCATCTCCTTTTTGTGTACTGGAGTTACTTTTGCAAATTTTCCAGTCATAAGTTTGAGAGAATTCAAAGGACTGCGTCATGAGTTTTGCTATAATACGCGAAATCGACATAATTTTTCTGAATCCGAATTGCAGGAATTCTATCGGGATTACAGGGACATGGAGAAATTCAAGGTTATTTTATTTAAAATGTAAGGATATAATCAGGTTGTATTTTTTCTGTGTAGGCTACAAAGCATATTAACGTATAATTATTATTATTATTATTTAAGAAAAATGTCCTGTAACATTTTATTCCGTTAAACTGATTTTTGAAACTACTTCGTACTTTAAAGAGTAGGTCGTTGCAAGAGTGACGTTTAACACGACAAGGTTCGTAAATTTGAGTTTTGCTAACGTGGTGGTTGAGGGTAGTATCTCCGAGATGGAATTCGGCACGACTCTGAGTCATTCTCAGTCCTGCCGATAGAGTCGCTTGATCTGCAGCACTGCTTGATGCGGTCGCGATCATGCGACATCTTGTGGCAGTACCAAGAAAGACCCAAAAACTCGCGCCGGATTGCATCTTGGAGATATTACCCTCAGCCGCCACGTTAGAAAAACCCAAGTATAGAAGTTCTTTGACGAAGACCAAAGCTTCCTACTCCTTCCAAACGACCGACTTTGACAACAAACTTCCTTCAAATACTCGATCAACACCACCTAGATTTATGTAGGTGGTGTTGACTCGATTCGTTATTCGGAGTAGTTATTCTGTCCTGTGAGTGAACTGCGTAACGTGTGTTAGTAAAAATCTACGGAATCGCGTGGAATTGCATCCACAGCGGAGAAAGTTAAACGAATTGGAGGTAGAAATTTTTCGAAACAAGAAAATGATTCTTTTAGATATCGTTAACCAACATTTGGGCATAATCGAGAATAAGGTCACAAACGCAGTACAAATAAAGCAAATACCAATGGCTGAAAAAAACATACTTCATGAAGTCAGTTTCTCAATGCGATGCCCTATTATTTTCAAGACGGCCATGAATATATCTTTCGACAACCTAAATGTACAGTTAATGTCAACTTCCCCGAGATATTCGAGAGGATTTGACTTATCCCGGAATGTTCTTGGCCTCGGAAAGTGTAACAACAAGTTCAATTAACCTCTTCGTCAGGTGATTCTGTAATGAATAATATAACAATTGTTTCAATCACCAGCCAATTTTTACTTTCTCGTATAGAGTATAGAGAAAGTTATGTAATGCTGCAGAAAATCGATTTCGAGATTTCAACGGAAATATACATTTTGGGGTCCCATGATATCGATTTTTTTTCTCCCACAACGTCCGTCCGTCCGCCCATCCGTCTGTCCGTCCCTCTGTGAACGCTACTAGCGCTTAAACCACACGTACGATCTTTTCCAAATTGAAGAAACCCCCTGTTCCTATGGCTCTAGTTGAAACTTTGAAATACATTATTTTATATTTTCTCAAAAACGACTCCAAATTTTTTACGGGCAAAATATTCTTTATAATTAATGTCTTTTTATGGAAATATTTTGGCCAGTACATGGTTCTTAACTGATTAAATTGTGAATTTCATGATAATAG
Organism: Teleogryllus occipitalis; assembly: GCA_011170035.1. Classification (NCBI taxonomy): domain Eukaryota; kingdom Metazoa; phylum Arthropoda; class Insecta; order Orthoptera; family Gryllidae; genus Teleogryllus; species Teleogryllus occipitalis. The sequence goes on along the minus strand of BLKR01013122.1, from coordinate 5,297 downwards.
TTTTGGAAATTAAATTTATGCTGTGGTGAATAATTTTGAACGTAACTTTGTGTACATTTGTACTGTCCATAACATGATTCAGTTTGTGAATATCAACGTTTATTTGTATGGAGTTATTTTGGCCAGTACATGGTTCTTAATTGATTCAATTGAATAGTGAATTTCATGATAATACTCGTAGTTTCGAGAATTTAAGGTAATACTGTGTTCAATAGTTTGTAATTTTTGTTTATTTGTCCCATTTTGTTATTCCTTTTTGTTTGACATATGCTCAATTAGCATTTGGATCTGTTTTTAGTTCAATCATTGAAAGTAAACACATAACAACACCAGAGATCTGTGCTTATTTAGTCTTCTATAGATTGTATACTCCCTAAAACGGAGGGGATTTTTCTTTCTTGTAATTAACGCAGAAGATTGTGGCCGGCACGACGTTGCTTAAGACAATCTTCAGGTCCCCCTTCCCACTACTGAGGTGGCCATCAAAGATCGTGTGTGTATGTGTATATATTGTAACCGGCAGACGTTTTCTCGAACGTTCGACGGGCCCGGCAGACCTCGATCGGTTGGGCGCCATCCAGTTCTATAAGTTGAGAATGCGTGGAGGAGGAAGGATGTTGCAATAATAATTCAGAATTTAACGACAAGTTTATTTCTGGTCCAAAACCAGGGAAGTTACATGACAAAAAAAGAAACTGGGTGAAGAAATTGTAGTATCTGTATGAACAGACACTACAGAAATACCGTCGGCGGTGTCGCGGGCTAGGAAGTACCCGCACCGCTGATAGAGGGAGCAGCGAGCGCGCCCCGTCGCCACCCGGCGACCTGGAACAGGAAGGGGCCCCTACAACAGGAAGGGGCAGAGCAGCTACCCCTCCCCGGCGGGGAGGGGGACACCGAACGGAGGGCCGCAGTGCCGGAGGCCTCGGCTACTCTGAGCTTAGATTCGTAACCGTCGAGACTGGAAGAAAACTGTATGGTGAACGTGCATTGTGTTAGGATCGTGATTATTGGAATTTGGACTGTACCACATTTTACAACGACCCGGCTGATGGACATTCTTCCTGTTATCAAGACTCTAGCATACGTGTATTTGGGTAATTCTTAGAAGATTGTGGAATAAAATAAATTGTTGTATTACAGATTGTCTTTGCTTTTGATTTGGTATACAACAGAAATGACTATCACACTACCCGTTGAGCTCAACTTGTTAAATGAAATTCTTAAAATTAAACATAATTTGGGCCATGCGCGGCCTCGCTGACATTAACACAAATAAAAAATTAAAAAATGTTACAAGTCTGCTTGAAGAGCAATTTCTTGGTTGTGTACCCAATTGCGTGGGTCTAGGGCATACACAATATAGTGATTGCGAGTTGATCTCTCGCAGGCTGCTGGGAAGAGCCGGCAGGCAGGTCAATGGCCCCTCTCTAGGGCGCCTGGAGACAGCTGATGGGGGCGAAGTTTCCTGGGCAGGCTGGCAGGTCAAAGGCAGCCCCGCCGTCTTGAGTCGACCGTCTCCTCCGCTCGTTCACAAGATACCTCGCGTGGCGTATTGGCCCGGCCCAGACAGAAGCAGAGGGCCGCAAACACATGTGGGTGACTGACCCCGATACACAAATGTGTGACGCTTCGCGATTACGTCGGATTAATGTTCGTGAACGCTCACAATTGTTCACCGCGATTGGATAAGATCTGCTACTGTCCCTTGAGCAACCTTACGCACAGCAATCGCCTCGGCGGTCAGCCTCATTCCCAAAACACCGGTCCACTTCGCGACCCGTGGTGCTCTTTTCTACCACAAAAGCTACGTCCTAACACTTTGACGTCTTTTTCCAATCTCATTGTTCGCGTCTTCGCGCAGCGCCGCAGAGCTCACCTCCCCCTCCCCGAGTTACCCCTTCTTAAGAAAAACGCTCCCTCCCAACGTTCCTATAATTCTAATTGGCCAAAGTATACTACGTTCTAAATTTCTCTCGCCCAATCACCATGCGAGGATCTCTGGGAATTTCCACAAGATTAAAATGTTCTGTCTCTCTCTCTCACGCTGGGTGCGTGCACGTGTGGGGAATCTGTCAGAGTTCGTAATTTTGAAAGTTATTTCTAATGATAAACATTGGCTAAAAGGCACCCTCAAGCTGGGGCGAGCGCAGGTCAGCGGGTTTTGTTTATAGGACGCCTGTGACGCCGGGGTGGCGAGGGTGCACCGAGGGCCAGGCAGACAGCTGCCTGTCGTAAATCTTTCGCGGGTCGCTGAGAAGGGAAGTCCCCCGGACGAGTGGCGTCTTACAAAGGCTGCATTCAGTGACCGTTGTTTCTCAAAATGTTATAATCCCATTACAATAATTCCGTCGATTCGAAAGTGCCACCACAATATACACTATATATATATATATATATATATATATATATATATATATATATATATATATATATATATATATTGTGGCGAATGTGAATGCCCACGCAACATGCAAACGACGGCTATAGACGTGGTGAGCGAGCGCGGCGCCATTCAAAAGTGGCGCGTCTCGAAGACTGTTGCGCGCAATGCCCGCGGCACGGCGCGAGCCAGGTGATGTATCAGCGGTCGGACTGGGGAGAGGGTGATGACGTGCCGCTACCCCTACGAGGAGGGCGGACGCATAAAGACGGCGGGCGACCGAACATTCCTTCTTTTCTGGTTCCGATCGCTGTTCGACCAGCAACTTCGACCTAAAAATTCAGCGAGAGATTAAGTAGAGTTTTTGGACGTCAGAGAGACGTATAGATAGTGACGAAATTATTAGAATTTTTGCCGAAAGAGAATTTGTCATCTGTCGAGGACGGGAGCAAGTGATACGAATAAAATAGTTAAAAATTATTCAGTGGAGAATTTGCATGGTGAAGACGCAGTTACATCCGATTAGAGGCGTTGAGTAGACCGTGATATCTAGTGCGACGCGTACGACCGAAGTAAGCAAATACGCAATTATTCAATCAGTTGCGACATGCAAGGGACATTCGCATGCGGGCGTGAACGAGACTGGGCAAGAAAGAAGCAGACGAGGACGTGAGGCGCCATGAAAGGAAGAAAGAAGGAGGACGTGAATTGAAACGGCACGCACCGTAGCCGAGAGCAGCTCTAAACAGCAAGGCCCTTCGAACGCCGAACGAAACCGTCCGACGTGCGCCGCCGTCACTCCGAGGTCGACTTCGAAGCGCGCAGTGGGCGGAAGCACGAAGGTAACGGCGAACAGCGCAAAAGCGCTGAAATATAGGTCAACGCCCCGCGACCGGGAAGTACTTAAAAGGGAACGTTGATAGAGAAAATAGTAAACGGACCTAGCAGAGAAACTAAAAATTTCTGCCATTTTAAGTAATTTGCCATTAGAATTTTTATAAAAATTGTGTTTGGTTTGTGTTATTCACAGTGACGATAAATTATTTGAGTGTATTATGTAAATGTTCTCAAGTTGATGTTCAATTTGTTTTGAGACTAAATGTCGCAAATCTGAACCCAGCGTCAATGGGCAGGTTAACCAGAAATTGGAGTAAATTTCAGGTGTAAACTGATCGACGGGAATTCCCACGTTGAATATGCGAAAGAAATGAATGAAGGTTTCATGCATTAAAAGAGAAAGGTACCACTGATTCTTGTTGTTCTGTGTATTTTTTCATGTGTGTACAGTGTAACCAGTTAAAAGGGTTTGAGAATATTAAACTCAGTTTAAATGATTTATGTGTACTTGTTTGGATATCCTCTCGACATCCAAAAAGATCCCACTGCCCTGATGTATCAAAAAGCTCGCAAGAGCATGATATTTACGAATTCCCGATAGGCGCCTAAGAATTGCTGGGCGGGGATGTTCGTCAGAATATATATTGTAACTCCGACGGTTGGTCGCACCTACCTGGGCTCGTGTTGCCGGCTAGCTCAGGAGGCGAGTAGAGCCTGAAATTTAGATGGTGGACGGACGTGGCTACGTGATAGAGGTCAATTGAAAGAAAATTTAAAGAAAAAATAAATTTAATGAGAAAGTAAAAAAAATAGAAAAATTAATAGAAATAATTTGTTATAATTATCTGAGCTCAGTTTCAAACCCTTTCTTTTTATCATGCAGTCTTAAAACTAATACAATTAAATATTATGATTATTGCTTGGAAAAAATAAAGGAAAAATTAAACAGAGATGCGCTTACAAAATTACAAGAGAAGGGCCAATGCGCGGCCAGGCATCTTCTGAATATTGAATATAGCCCAGGTAAGCCTGAAGGGCGTGATAAATGTTCGTTTTGTTTGTCGGAGCTCGACAAATAACTAAAATCACCATGTGCGGCAGAGGAACTCGCTGGGGTGAACGGCCTCCAAAAAAGAAAAAACAGCTGGGCTCCTTTTCTTCTGGACAGCACGTCCCTTGGGTGACGGAGAAGGGTTTCTTCTCGTAGCTTGCTTCCCATTCAGGAAAGCAAAACCAACATCGACATCAGCTGTGACGTCTGCGGCAGCGGTGACGACGTTATCGGTGACGACACTTTATAAGTCCGAACGTCAGAATAAAACACGATACTCGTCGGGAGAATTATCACCGACTTCACTAATTATCGTAGTCGCGTAACTTGCGACACTTGGCGCGGGCGTAAACCAGCAGAGAGAAAAAAGAATAACAAAATTGAATGAAGTTCCTTTCCATCTACCTAACACTCTGTGTGTTAATAACACCTCTGCGCTTTTATCGCGCTAATTCACTCTACCCTAGCGCCCACACACTTCTGCCTCACACGGCTCTGTGCGGCCCTTCCGTCCGGCGACCTGAACGCTTCTGACCTGCACGACTCTAGCGCCTCCGCGCTTCACGGCGCCCACACACTTCTTTCCCCCCCCCACACACACACACCAATTTCTACGAATGTTCTAGAACTTTCTGCTGAATTTTTAGAAGGCGTGACGTTACTGGGCGAAAGTTACTATGCCGTACATGATTTTACACCAATCAGATTACGCGTTTCTCAGGTAATTTTGATAGAATTTTCCAGAGACAGCCGAAACGGCTCTTTCTCGCACACTTCACACAAACCTGGGCGGTCTTCTGAAATTCCTCCGAACAGCGTGGTCGATGGTGCCCTGGGGAGATCCCAAGGCGCGTGTGTCAAACATTGCGCCCCCTCGCTCGTCCGAGGCGACGCCAATAAGTCGCGTTTGCAGCTGCGCAGAACTAATTGACCCTTTCACTGCCTACGGGAGGCGCTCCCCGTTGCAACCCACACACCATGGAGAAGTTATTACAAAATAAATGTGTTTATTTCCGAATCTGATAT
>BLKR01013121.1:0-13624 GCA_011170035.1 Teleogryllus occipitalis | reverse complement strand
TGTGTGGGGGTCGATAAGTGTCTCCTGTTTCGATTCTCCACATTTCACTGGCACATTTCTCGCAACGCAACTCTCGGTGTAGTCTGTTGCGGACCTTATTTATTTATTTATTTATTTTACACCAAAAACAGTTAAAACTGCGTATGACATGCTATGGGGAAAAGTGAATTGTATGCACATTTTCAAAATTCTGTGATCTCTGCACTAAGTCATATACTACTTAAATTTTGAAAAAAAACTCCCATGTAATAAAATATATTTTAAAGGATAAATAAGCAATAAATTTTGGCTCTAATTCTTGTCCTTCGGAATAATACTTCCTGGCTCGACAACATGGAAACGATAATTTGAATAATTGTATTTCCCACTGAATTCTAGAAGATGTGCACAGAAAATGAAGTTACATTTATGTCCAGAAGCAAAACAAGGGGCCATCTCAGCATTTGCTCAATGGATCAGTTCACCTTAGTCGATGAGATCACCTTAGTCGATGGAGCTGATGTTTCGGCCATCTTGTAGCCTTTTGAGAGCTATACTGCTCAGCAATATAGCTCTGAAGAAGGCTACAATAAGATGGCCGAAACATCAGCTCCATCGACTGAGACACGGCTCATCCCGGACAGCCAAAATACAGACACTAGCTCTATTTACATTCGGTTTATTTACAAGATTTTTACAATTATTTACAGCTCTGGGATTACGTTCGCTATCTACCTCCGTTACCAGCGCTCGGTGTGTGAGGTGTTAGTTTACTGGTCTCTGAATTCCCAGTGCGCCGGTTCGATCCCCGGCCGAGGCACTCTGAAAGCGAAGTCCCTTCCTTCTGCATCTCTGCTCATTTATTTTTGGCGGTCACGTGATCTCTCACAGTCCCCTGAGGGTGAGGGTGGCCAACACGTACGTCCACAGCGGCGTCCCTCTCCCCCTCCCCTGACCCCCTCAGCTGGCCTAGTTGTGCGCCGCCTTTTGTTCCCATGTGACCGCCAACCTTCCGATATGACCGCTAGCGCGTTCGGACGCCTGGCTGCCAACTAGTCACGTTACACTATGTGCAGAGTAATACTGGTTTTTTTGTACCGTGGCATCTGAGATCATTATCTTCAAGTGGACCGGGAGCGGTAACTCAGTGCATCAACTGATGTCACTGCAGCGCCTCTGACCAGGAGGTCCTAGGTTCCCACTCCCCACGGCGGCAGGATTTTCGACACTAGCTTTTCAGCTAGGTCGAATTTAGTCGCTGTCTGGAGTAGAATTCTAGCGGCCGGCTGCTCTGATCGCTAGCTTTCTGTGTTTTTTCCAACACCAGGGGAACGCCGGAGCAGTACCCTACCAAACGGGCGCGCGATCTTTCCTTCCTCTTCCTTGTACTATCATGACCTCTTACACACACACTTACACTACCATGCACTACACTATCACACATGCCGGGAGACCGGTCGGGAGCTTAGAGCTTTTCCCGGCTGGGGCGGTGCCCTGCTGGTGGGAGATACCTGGTTAGGAGAAAACCCCGCTAGCTGACGGTAGGTCGGCGCCAGTTCTCGCCATCCAGCGGGGGAAGACTACCGTCACCTCCCGATGAACAAACGTGCACTACACTTAGGGGGCTAATGACGTTGGATGGAGGGATTGGATGGCGGGTGCGCAGGGCGCTGGTGCTGCACGCGTGGCGGCGGCGGCGGGCGGCGGCGGCGGCGCAGCGGGCGGCGCAGGCGGAGGCGGCGGCGCGCGCGCAGGGGCTGGCGCTGCAGGTGAGGCGACGTTTCCCCTCGGCCAGGGTTCCCACACGGTCATCCATTCAGGAACCATCGTCGTCTCGAATTGCTTGACTTCACGGAGCGTAGTTTAAGCAATTCAGCTATACTGGGATTTTTCTAACGTGGCATCTGTGGGTAGTATCTCCAAGATGGAATTCAGAACGACTTTTTGCGACTTTCTTGGTCCTGCCGCAAGATGTCGCATGATAGTGACCGTATGAAGCAGTGCTGCAGATCAAGCGACTATAGCGGCAGGGCGGAGAATGTCACAAAACGTCGTGCCTTATTCCATCTTGAAGATAATAGCCTCAGATGCCACGTTAGAAGAACCCAAGTATAGCGGCGATATCTATGTATAGAGGCGATCTCTCTCTCTCTCTCTCTCTCTCTCTCTCTCTCTCTCTCTCTCTCTATATATATATATATATATATATATATATATATATATATATATATATATATATATTGTGACGTTTGGGGCAGCGCCACAAACCCCACAACGCCCACGCAGCATCGGCGGAGACGTGGAGAGCGAAGATATGACCGAACGTCGGTCACTGATCGGAAAAGGCGCTACCTGTTAGTTGCGGCCTGAAGCGCGGCGGCGGTGCACTTTCGGACTATGCGCAGCGCGGTAGGGTTGTACCGTGACGTCAATGCAACATTTAAACGGTGGAGCAGCGAGGAAAAGAGCCCTTCTTGTATGAGACGCCGAGGTGAGAAGTCGAGTAAGGTAGCGGAATAGTTGAGGTAGAAAAGTGGTAGTTTTGGAGGTGGTAGGAAGTGGGAAATGATAGAGTAGCGAGGCTTCGTGGTGTGAGGAGAACATTATAGGAGATTGCAGTAAGAACTGTGAAATTTGGAACGGATCAGAATAGTGGCTGTGGTTGCGGAACTGTGAGAGTTTTTGTAAAGCATTAGTGAGGCGACACGCTAACTAGCACACGCGGAGAGACTGGACAATACGCGAACTCGTGTCGCAAGAAGGCGGGCGAAGAAGACTGGACCGTGGATCTGGTGGTGAGCGTGAAGAAGACTGGGCCGTGGATCTGGTGGTGGGCGTTAAGAAGACTGGTACGTGGATCTGGTGGCAGGTGCGAGAAGACTGGTCCCTGGATCTGGTGGCAGGCGCAAAGGAGACCGAGTGGCCTTCGGAGTGGCATTGAAGCGGGCTACGTTGCAGGAACGCGAGTGGCGGCACGGCTGAGTTTCCAAATTTGCATAAAACTGAAGTGGGAGACAGGAACTAGAAAGGTAGTGTTGGCACCAGAAACAGAAATACTAAAACTTGCATGTTCGCCTTAAAATCGAGTAACGATGAAGTATTTCATAACCTCGTACGCCGGTAGTACATTTCATTCCGAAGCTGTATGAAAGATAATTAATTTGTGTTCCTCATTTTGTATGTAATTGACGAGGAAATCTCGTACGCGAATAGCAGTAAGAATAGTAATAATGTGTGCTGGTAAATTAATTCAGGAAGTGTGAAAAAAAGTAATTAAATTTCATTCACTAGTTGGCCAAGCAAGAACTCCGTGCACGGATGTTGTAAGGAAAATATCGCTAGCTAGGCGAAGAATAAAACCATAAGCAAATATTTCTTTTGTAAATTTCTCTAAGAGGTCTTACCATCAGTGGTGTGCATGCGTTCAAACGCGCAGCCAGCAATTGAGTTTTTTTGTTCTCTTATTTTGGTGACAGTGTAAAAGTGTTGATTTGTGCAATATTTAAGAATATATTACTGTTTTACCTAATTCTGTGTCTGGGTGTGTCTTTCTCATACCCTAAAGATCCTGCCCCCTGAGATATTCAAAGCTCGAAAGACCATTCTTTTGGACGACCACTCCACGAGTGGTGGCGTTAGAATATATATATATATATATATATATATATATATATATATATATATATATATATATATATATATACACACACACACATACAGGTTGAGTCACGTAACTTTAGCACCTCCTGTAACTTTTGAATGGGTGAAGATATTGAAATGCAGTTTTCACGAAAGTGAATGAGAAAATGGGGCTAATTGATACGTGTTTTCATTTCTATTTTATCACTCTATTTTACGAGATATTTGAGGTATTTATTTTGAAATAGAACTATAGATATTTTTCAGACTATTATGAAGAGACGAATCCAATGATATACATATTGCCATATGTTAGATAAGGATTTTTTTGAGAAATTTTTATTCTTTTGTGACCAGTCCTTAACGGATATTTTGAATGTAACCGACCGCCACAGAAGGTCACGCAGCGCTCCACCAGCAAGCGCGCGCTCGGGAAAGGGAAGGGATCTTGATATTTAAAGATTCAAAATATATTCCAAATATTCACAAAACTGTCGCAGTTTTTTCGCTGAACTTTGTTTCATCCTTCACCTTTTTATAAAGAGTAAGGCATTACACAACTAATTAGAATTCCAGTTCTTTTCTGTTCTTTCAACTTCACTGTACTGATCGTTATTACAAATTTCTTAAAATTTGCCTCGAATAACACTCGTAATACTGTTGTTTGAATCGGTTAACATCTCGTGCCTTCGTCTCGAACACTGGCCATCCGCGGCCGTCGCCCTTCAGATCTGTTAGCCAAGCGCCGCTCTCCGCCTTGGCTGGCTCCGCCTGGTCCAGAGGAGGGGAAAGTTGGCAAATGTCCAAAATCAAAATAACCTTCAGAAGCTCCATTTCACATGAATGGGGTAGAAAAATGTCTCCTTCATGGTTTCCTGATCAGGAAAGGAAGGGGGAATCACGCCCTTCCATTCTGTGCAAGTTTGAACTTGCACCAGTGATGCGCGGCGCACTTCTTCGCTCGCGAAGGACGAAGAGAGGCGTGTGTTTCGATGTAAATATTTTTGCTTCGACAATCCACAGTTTCTCGGAAGAGAGATAACATGATATAAACAAAACAAGTCGACACACAGTGAAAAATGGAGCGCACAGTTTAGCAGCTATTGTGAAGCAGTCAATTTGACGACTGTTAAATGTTTAAGATAAATTGATCAATATAACAATTTCGAGTGGATGAATATTTTTGAAATTTTCTCATACTCGTACTTTAAATCATAAATACATTTAAAGTCAAGTAATAACAATGGATTAATGTCCATTTTAATAAAGATAACATTACTTTAATATGATTTGATTTTTGATTTTTTCGTGGTTCCGGGCGCGTCAACTGCTTCGGTCATTAGTCCCGTTAGTGTAGTACATGTTTTTTCTCGGGAGATGCTGGTGATCTTCCCCGCTGGATGGCGAGATCCGGCACCGACCTACCGTCGGCTAGTGGGGTTTCCCCCTAACCAGGACTCTCTTACCAGTGGGGCACCGCCCCAGCCGGGACAAGCTCTGAGCTCCCGACCGGTGTCCCGGAATATGTGATAGTGTGTGCATGTTAGTGTAAGTGGAGAGGATAGGAAAAGGAAGAGGAAGGACAGATCGCGCGCGGTCCGTGGCCCGTTTGATAGGGTACTACTCCAGCATTCGTCTAGTGTTGATCAGAGAAACCACGGAAAACTACCGATCAGAGCAGCTGGCCGCTAGAATTCTCCTCCAGACAGCGACTGATTTCGACATAGCTGAAAAGCTAGTGTCGAAAATCCTGCCGCCTTGGGGAGTGGGAACCTAGGACCTTCCGGTCAGAGGCGCTGCAGTGACATCGGTTGATGCACTGAGCTACCGCGCCCGGTCTTTAATATGTGTACGGGACTAACGACCTTAGAAGGTGCCATCAGCCAACCAACCTTGAATGTATTGTGCGCAGGCGACGGTGCTGCGCCAGCTGCTGGAGGCGGAGCGCGGCCGCGTGGCGCAGCTGGCGGAGGAGGCGCGCGCGGCGTCGCAGCGCGCCGACCGCGCCGCCAAGGTCACCGCACAAGGTCACTGAAGGGCCGTCATCACGGTGGCAGTTAGGCACGCTTTTGTGCCGCTAGGTATCGCATGCTCGCGACTGTATCAAGCAGTGCCGCAGATGAAGCGACTCTAGCGGCTCGACTGAAAACCCCTGCCTAAATGCTACCGTGTTGACGGGCCTTCAGTGATCTTGAGGTCTAGATCTGTAAAAACCACAGTATAAACTGTTTTTTTTCTAACGTGGCGGCTAAGGGTAGTGTCTCCAAGTTGGAATTCGGCACGACTTTTCGTGCCTTTCTTGGTTCTGACGCAAGATGTCGCATGATCGCGACCGCATCAAGCAGTGCTGCAGATCAAGCGACTCTAGCGGCATGACTAAGAATGACTCAAAAAGTCGTGCCGAATTGCATCTTGGAGATACTACCCTCAGCCGCCCCGTTAGAAACACCCAAGAATAAAAGACTTTCACATCCCTCTCTTCATTTATTAAGTACTTGTGTATCAGCATTATAAACGTTGCAAAGAAACCTGTTCTGTTGCAAGAAATCATTCATAATCGGGCATTTTACGACACAAATTATCATGTATGTAGCATTTTACGGTACCGTTGATTGCGTCATCACACATTCAGGCAACCGCAACCAGAGATTCATGGGCAGGCAGACGTAAACGGAACAGTCGACCACCGTTTTATGCAGAGATGTCAAATACTCGAGAAGTGACAAGAAAATTGTTTCCCAAATTGTTTGATTCCCTTATAAATTTATAATGCTGTTATACAAACAATTTCGAATGCAACTAGTTTATAATGTTGCTTTATTCCATTCTTACAAATTTGAAAATTTCCTCCCAACGTCGCTCCTTTTCAAAACATGTACTCATGCAATAAAGCTTAACATTATAAACTAATTGCGTAAGCTATTATTTTACAATTATTATTATACACGGTGATTTCACATGTTTCTATTAAATGTTAGTTGTGAAAATATTTAGCAGAATAAGATGATTTAAATTATTTCATATTTAATCTTAAATTCAGCAACTGCTTTTAGTTTTCAAAAATTTCTTTAATGAAAAGTGCTATCACATTTTTGTATATTGCTGTTTATTTTTTTCAATTGAATTTTTTAAATTGGATTAAATTTACAATTAAACGCATTCAAATTTGATTTGCTTTTTACAATAAACTTGTAATGAATTTATTTAAAAATGAGAAGTTTTAAAATGGCTCATAATTTTGGTTTTAAATTGTTGATGTGTGTGTGTGTGCAGGAGGGCGAGTGGCTGCGCGCGCGCTGCGGGGAGGCGCGCGGCGAGGCGCAGGGCGCGCAGCAGGGCGCGCACGCGCTGGCCGAGCAGCTGGCCCAGGAGCGCGCGCAGCGCCAGGCGCTCGCCACGCAGGTGCACCAGACACACACACACACACACACAGAAAGAGGGAGAGAAAGAGGGAGAGGGAGAGAAAGAGTGAGATTAGAGGAGTGAGAGGAAGAGAAAGGGAGAGGGAGAGAAAGAGTGAGAGTAAGAGTGAGAGGGAGAGAAAGAGTGAGAGGGAGAGAAAGAGGGAGAGGGAGAGAAAGAGGGAGAGGAAGAGAAAGAGTGAGAGGGAGAGAAAGAGTGAGAGGGAGAGAAAAAAGGAGAGGGAGAGAAAGAGTGAGAGTGACAGTGAGAGAAAGAGTGAGAGGGAGAGAAAGAGTGAGGAGAGAAAGAGGGAGAGGGAGAGAAAGAGGGAGAGGGAGAGAAAGAGTGAGAGGGAGAGAAAGAGTGAGAGGAAGAGAAAGAGGGAGAGGAAGAGAAAGAGAGAGGGAGGAGAGATATTTAGTCGCGAAATTAAAATTAGAAGTGTTGAACTATACATGCAAAATGCCACAATCAGAGCAGTGGTGAGTCTCAAAAAGTGTATCGCTTTTTCTATCCGATTTTCCTTCCCGCTTCTCCCTACTGGCCAGTCGTTAACTGTGACTCGTCTATCTTACGAGGCGCTATACATCGATTGCTATGTTGATATCCATTAAACCGTGCCTCCACAATAACATTAACTCTTTGATTTTAACATAACTTTCAGTTATTTTCAATATTTGGCGCTTTTTGGAACTGTTGGACGTAATTTCATTCGTGGAATAGTTCCATTAAATATCTATTGTGCTTTGAAATTATCGTATAAATCCTCTCCTCGCTTCGCGAGTTGGTGATTTATCGACAATTTCCAAATCACTCGTGGTATTACCTATGATAATGTTTAGTAGGAAAGCGATCCAATTTGAACTTAGTTGCATTCAAGGTTAAACCATTTTTTAGACCCCAAGTCTCAATCCTGTCCAAATCTGTCGAAATCCTCCACAAAAAATACAATGTCTGATGTTTCTTTAATAGCCATAGAAAGGTTAGCGTCATCTGCTAACATTAAAACTTGTGGAATGAATTGTCGCCTACGTCTATTACAAAACCATTAAACAGGAGAGCCCCAAGACGTGAGCCTTGGGGAACTCCAGAAGTAGCTGTAAAATGTCTTAATCTGGTCCACAATAGGAACCAGTGTGAACTCTTTGGGTCAGGTTAGAATTAAAGCAGCAGACAATTGAATGTGGAATTTCCCATCTACATCATTTGTAAATGAAGGCTGCATGATTGACAGCGTGATGTTTAGGTCGCTTTTTAAGTTTCTAACCAAGGCAGCTAAGGCCCTTAAGTCTTAGCGACTATCCAGGCCGGCACCTGAAAAGATGGTTTCATGTCGTCTGGCCTTAAGACTGGATCACAAATACCGGCTTAGGTGGCTCAGGACCTCAATGATGTCGCTGCACTGCCTTTGACTGAGAGGTCTAGGGTTCGAGTGTAAGATCGGTGGTATGATTTTCGACACTGGCTAGATAGATAGGTCGAATTCAGCCGCTGTCTAGAGAAGAATTCGAGCGGGCGGTTGCTCTGATCGGTAGTTTTTCCGATCAACCTCAGGCGAATACTGGAGCAGTACCTTACCAAATGGGCCATGGACTGCGCACAATTTGACCTTACTCTTTGTCCTATTCCCATCCCTTTCTTACATTTTCACGCACTGAACTTGCGTAGATTGATATTGATATTGAGCGACCTCACTAGAATTATCTCTAATCTCAGTTGTTTAAGCCATACTTCCGCACCCCTTGGGTTTTCAAGCACTTTCCAAAAATCACCAAATATTAAATCTAATTGAAGATATAATCGAAGACTTTCATGAAAAGAAATACATAGTAGGAATCTTCCTCGATGCAGCTAAAGCTTTTGACACCGTCTGTCACCCAGGACTATTATACGAACTTATTCACATCAGTACTTCCTTTTACCGTACATTATCAAAAGTTTCGTTGCAGATAGCATTTTTTCAGTCCGCCTTCCTGGAGCTTGAATTATCTTTCTCCATAAAAGCTGGAGTTCTCCAAGGATCTGTTCTCTCTCCCACTCTATTTAAACTTTATATCGCCGATATGCCATCCTTCCCACAAACCTCCATTGCAATGTTTGCTTACGATAGCGCTATATATTCATCAAACCGTGATACTGACCCCGCACAAGAAGACCTGCAACATAACCTCTCTCAGCTCTCTAATTTTGGCAAGAAACGGCAAATCCAAGTAGGTCCAGCAAAAACCAAATTTTTCAAGCTCCGCAGACAAAATAATCCTCTTCCTCTCAAGTTTCAAGGAGAAATATCTTGGTGTACTATTCGATAGAAGGATCACTTGAAAATCAAATATTCTTCATAGAATATCTCTGTCCACTCGTAGAACCCATTAATTTCATCCCGTACTCAAAAAGTCATCACCCTTGCTACTTCATGTTGCTACTTACCTATGCCTATCAATGATCCGTCCGATTTTCTCCTACACTTCTCGCATCTGAGCCTCGGCCAGTAAATAAAATATCGAAAAAGATGCAGGTTTTCGAAAATAAATTCTCCCGTACAATTGCAAAAGTAACCTGGTTTGTACCTAACTCCCAGTTACGTAATGAACTCAGAATTACCGCATCTCCATCCATTTCTCCCTTCTATTCTCTCGCTTTTAGTAAAAAATCCTTGAGATTCCCTCAGCTGTACATTTCATAATTGGTAAACAATATCCTCACCACAATAGGCTAAAGCAGAAACTACCGCGACAGTTCTTCGACTCTCCCTGACCATCATGTATCAGATATGGCTTCACACATTTAATCCACAAACAATTATTTATTGAATCCACTTAACTTGTCCATTTACTGAAACCGGTAGCGGTAGCTCAATGCATCAACTGATGTCACTGCAGCGCCTCTAACCGGGAGGTCCTAGGTTCGCGTCCTGACGGCGGCAGGATTTTCGACACTAGCTTTTCAGCTAGGTCGAATTCAGCTGCTGTCTGTAGGAGAATTCTAGCGGCCGGCTGCTCTGATCGGTAGTTTTCCGTGGTTTCTCCGATCAACCCCAGGCGAATGCCGGAGCAGTACCCTACTACACGGGCCACGGACCGCGCGCGTTCTGTCCTTCCTCTTCCTTGTCCTATCCTCTCCCCTTACACTAACATGCACTACACTACCACATATTTCGGGAGACCGGTTGGGAGCTTAGAGCTTGTCCCGGCTGGGGCGGTGCCCCGCTGGTGGGAGAGTCCTGGTTAGGGGGAAACCCCACTAGTCGACGGTAGGTCGGCGCCGCATCTCGCCATCCAGCGGGGGAAGATCACCGCCATCTTCCGAGAAAAAAAAACACATGCACTACACTAACGGGACTAATGACCGAAGTAGTTGACGCGCCCGGAAACACGAAAAAATCAATCAATCAATCAATCCATTTACTGAATGTATTCATCTATCAATCATGTTTCCTAAACAATGTCAGTGTATTCAATGTACTCTCAATGGATCTTACTCGGTTGCTGAGGGCCTTCGGGCAAAGTAAAATATAAAAGAATTGAGAGCGTAGGCTTCCGCTTCCTCGGTATAATTTCAAATTGTCTATTGAGATTATTGGCTGTTAATAGAGCTGAACGCCCATGAGAAAGACACGTTCATTTATTTCATATTATTGCTATGTGCAACAAATAAGAAGCTGATGAAATATGACAAAAGAAAACGAAAACAAGCAAATAATTCGCTAATCAAACATATTCCTGCCTCGTGGCAGAATGTTTACACAAGGAAGAATTTAAAAAGAAAATAACATGAAATAAAGTAATAATTAGTAAAGTGTATAAATATAATTTAAATCTCGGTTGTTTGCTAGAAAATCGTCCAGGAAACGTATTTTCGTACGAAGCAACCATTTGTGGTGAATTTTCGACCGCGCTTTGTGCTTCCCATCCTTGCTACTGCTGACTCGAGTTGGCTCCTTTTGGGCCTTTGAGGGGAAATAGAGCGAGTCAGGGGAAGTGGCCCATGCCCGTACAAGCACCGAACTGTGATTGGTCATGCAGGCGCTGGTTGACTTTCCCGGTGTAGAAGGATTTTCCTAAGGATGAGCCAAAGTGACAGTTCGCATAACAAGTGAACATCACAAGTAATTCAGAGAAGTATCCCTCCGCCGCGACAGCTGTTCAGTCATGCCCCTTCGTAAAGTGCTAATGGCTCCTGGGAAAACATCCCTATGCAGAAGTCTATGAGTTTCGCTGAGGTATATGCACGTACGCGAGTTCGGGAAATATTTAAATTTAATTACGTGTGTGGAAAATCTCTTAACATGGTCTCACAGTCAGTAAAAGGAAACTGCCACGAATGTAAATAGAAAGAAAAATGATTTTAAGCCGGAAACACGTGCACCGGTACGCATCTCGAATTCTAGTCTCGGTTTTAAATTAAACATAATATGTATCATACAAAAAGTAAATTTAATGTAATGTTTATAGAAAAATGAATTTTAAAAGATCACATAACACTCCACTTCCTAATTTCAATTATTTATCGCGGCGCACTATATTTTTGTCGGACAAGGACATCACCAAAGGAAGCGTCGAAGCTATTTACAAGTTGGCCAACTTCAAACGAACTAATGTAGGGAGGGAGTCTGATGGACTCGAGGACACAACGACCAGAATCTTCAGTTATGTTGCCAGCACTAGCTGTTACTTTGGCTCATCTTTCGGAAAATCGTTCTATATACAGTGTGCAGGGCAGGGCTTGAAACACTCGGAAGGAAAAGGTCTAGTGCCAGTGTTGCCACTCGCTGGATAATTTTGTTTCGTGTAACAAGTACGATAATGCTAATGGGATAATCCCCAGTAAGTGTATTTGATATATGTTGTATTGTGGTATTCCGGGATGTGGTATTCCTTGAAGATATGTATTGCTTGTAGTATTGGTACATCCTTTTAGTTTGGTTGATGAGGTCTGTGGTGTATGTGTTATCATGCAAACTCGTGTGGAATGTGAGGTAAAGTATATTATAATGTATGTGATACAATGTATAATATGTAATAATGTTCCTCAGCCTAGTAAGATATGTTCCTTTTGTGTTGCTTCAATGACTTTTTTTGTGTCTGTATGTGTTTCCATTGAATGTGTCATAGTTATTGTGATATACGTAATCCTAGCCGTGTGGTGAATTCAACCCTTAAGCTGCAGAAATAAAACTCCGAAACGTCGCCAAACTAATATAATTATGATGAATATAATTATAATGAATGATTTGATTGATTGAATAATTCATTGATTTCTGTCCATGAACAACGATATGGTTTATACATATTTATATTCTAATATAAATATATGCTAATGGAACGGTATCTTGTAGAATAGCTTGCGAATGTGCGTATTTTGTAATTAGTTGCCTGATAATACTGTGATACACTGTACTCTTCAGAACATTTCTTAGGGAAGCGATTAAATTAGATTCTCCAGCACCGTATTCTGAGGTGGTTAGTTGCCGTAGCACGAAAGAACATCCGACTAGAAAAGTTGTGATCACATCTTTTTTAAAATATTTTGTAACTTAATTTTAAATCTTAATAGATAATTTTTCATGCAGTACGTCCGAGAAATTAAAAAAAATACAGACCAAAGTATGTTTATGGTTTTCAAGATATGAAAATACTTTGAAACCAATTTAAAGCCCCGGCGACGCCACATTCATCTAATGCGGCACAGATAATGCGAGCCAGTGCGCGCTATTGTGGTGCATATGCGCAGGCGTCTGCGAAGGATGAGGAGCTGCGTGCGCAGATGGAGAAGCTGCGCGCAGATGCCAGCGCAGCCAACGAGTGAGTGTTGAACTGGAATAACTGATAGCGTATCGGGTGGTGGTATCCAAGTTTTGTGAGTTGAAACCCGATCGAACCCGTGGATTTTTAAGGACGAAAAAATGCTTGCAACCCATTCCTTTTGAGGGGAAGTAAAGCCGGCCGTCCCGTGTTGTAGATTTACTGCAAATAAAGGATCCTCACGCCTAAATGACGGCTCTGAGATAAAATCAAATCGCTCGTTTCGTCCGCTCAAGTGATGCCTTTTTTCACCACTAGATGGAGAGAGCGTAGCGAAATTTGCGCGGTCAGTCGGGAAGAGAAAGCCTCGCGGCCTGAGTCTCACAACGTAAAACAAGGCGTCCTTGAATTGAATTGAATCTCAGTGGGAGTTGGGCAGCGCCGAAGTGAGTGTCGCAGGCACATCTCGTGTGGAAAGGACCGTGGGAGGGCGGGAGCTGGCTCGAGGGCGATGGCAGAGGCGAGGGAGAGGTCGAGGACGGAGGCGTGGGCGAGGGCGCGTGCGTGTGCGGAGGCGAGGGCGTGGTGGGGTGAGAACGTAAGACGGTAAGGGCGAGGGCGTATGCGAGGGTGAGGGCGTGAGTGAGGGCGCGGGCGAGGGCGCAGTGAGGACTTGTGTGAGGGCGTGGGCAGGGCGAGGGCGAAGGCGAGGGCGAGGGCGCGTGCGAGGGCTTGTGTGAGAGCGTGGGCAGGGGCGAAGGCGTGGGCGAGGGCGTTGGAGAGGGCGAGGGTGAGGGCGTGGGCAGGGCTGAGGGCGAAGGCGAGGGCGCGGGCGCGGGCGAGGGCGTGGGCGAGGGCGTGGG
>BLKR01013120.1:0-13625 GCA_011170035.1 Teleogryllus occipitalis | reverse complement strand
GGTATGAGAAAGGTCTGAACCCTTAACACAATGAATCAAATAAAATATGAATAATATGAACATATATTCAATGAGAAAATTTACAGTGACGCAATTTCACAATAGGTTATTGCACTTGAAGTAGCTGGTCAGTGAAAAAATGAAACAAGACAAAAAACTAAAAACATATAGGCGTCACCTCGACTGCCTGAGCACACTTTCATCAACTACAATTTACGATTTGATCACTCCTTTCTGAGTTTTTCCACTACTAAATTATTTACTGTTTTGGCCTCTAGTTTTCCGTGCGCGGCTTTTTTTAAATGAATTTGATACTTGTTTCAAAGAAACCCTTTCACAGGTGCTAGCCTTGGGCTTCGCACTCACTATAATACTGAACACAAAAAAAATATACGTGGCATTCACATTACTTAATTCAGACCCTTTTACATGTCACAAAAGCAATTAATTTAAACAAAATACAACAAATTGATCTTTCTAGATATATTAACTGTACAACATATAAAACTTCTGAATCATTTACGTAAAATTGTACAAGGTATAGCCTCTTTAAATGAATTTAATGATACGTGCAGTAAATGGCCTGGAAACTGCCACTCACACAGTTCGAAATACTTCTCCCACCTATTCTAGATGTTTCACCCACTTTTAACACTGATAGTCGTGTATTTACCACTATCCTCTTTCCCCAGCTGATCGCTGCATAAACGTTGCCAGTTCTTTTACCTCAGCTCCGCGTCGCTCGCCTGTATGTAACCTTGGGGATTTTCTGCCGCTCGTCCCGCGTTGCCGCCTCGTCTCGCGTGCTGTGCTGCGACGAAAGGAGTTCCTTCCGCTCGAACGCCGCCAAGCCTCCAATTTCCACACCTTTCTCTCGTTCCAAAACCCGTACTATCTTCGCTCTAGACCAAGTCCTTCTCGCCTACGCTAGGCTCTTCCTGGGTCGTCCGTCTTCCACTCCCTCGTACACGTTCGTTCGCCTTCCAACCTCGAAATTATTAATGTTGCAGGAGTTATGCTCAAATGCTCGGCCGACCTACCACACTTTAGGCATGTGTGGTCTCAGCATGCAATGTGAGATGCTGGATTTAATTAATTTCCTTCTGCGCGAATTTTACAACTTTGAAGTTATTTCGACGTCAAACAGTTATTTCGCTTGCTCTCCGAATTATTGTGACTGCGACGAATGATTTTGCACTCTATTTCCTAATTACTTCACTTTTCTAAGATACGCTTTCCGAGCTAACTTTTAACTACCAAGTTAAAATAAACTCCTATACTATTGTAATGATTTGTGAGACTAGCCCGCAAGAATGCGTGGGACAAGGAACTTCTACATAAGCAAAGAGGAGCCAATAATTAAAGAAACAATAGACGACAGCGCCGCGTAAAAATAATTATTAGGAAAGTAATGGAAAAGAAAAGGGGGGCAATAGGCATTGTGAACAGTGCATAGAACCCAAATTTAGGAACATTTTGAACCAAGAATCACGTTATTCGAGCCACGGGTTCCGTAAATATTATAAATGGTATAAATTGCATGCATGACGGCGGAGTTGAAGACATGGTGACCATTGTTGTACCTCTGAAAGTATATAATAAAACGAGTTTTATTGAATATCCAGTGAATGCATGGGTGGATTTTGGCCAAACTTACAGAAATTATAGGGAAAAATATTTAGATCAGGGCAAAATTAGTTACGGCGCGGGGGAATTTATGTAAGGCGTTAATAAATCAGTATCCAGTTCCATAGCATGGCGAGCTAAGAAAGAATTAAAAGAGCGACCGAAGATATAAGTGACGTCATCAGGAGTGGGGAAGACGGAAAATAAAGGTTTTTGGAAAAAGGAAAACGGGAAAGGGGAATTCGGTAATGTGATAATTACAAACCAAAAGTTAATAAAACGATGAAAGAGAGAGTAAGACGCAAGATGCCCCAAAGCAAAGAAAAATGTAAACATTTTCGAACATTTATTATGGTGATGGGCATATGTTTGGAAAAAAGACAGTCACTTGGATTGTGTAGACCAACAATGAAAACTGGGTTACAGACAGAACGAGTTCGGACGCGAGGATGATAGCACGCGTTTTTATGTTGTAGCTACTTTTTGATAATTTTTGCGGAAGCGTCGTGTGAAACGTTGCTAAGTTATTTTGGTTTACATTTTTTTTTACGTGGACAAAATCAAGGTAGTGATAAAGCGAGTGAATTCGGGATTAGGAACAATAACATATGAATAGACGCAACGCGAAGACTGATTTTAGTTACGCGATTGCAGTGTTAGGCAGCGGATGCGGACATCTTGTGTTACAGTTTTTATAACACGGAGTGTATCAGATTTCGGACAGTGATCAAAATAGAAATAGAACAATTTCGTAACACAGTTTTGTAACACAATTCATGTAAGTCAACAATATTTCTGCACCGCGGGAATTTTAAAGTTTGTATTTCTTCGATATTCGTGAAATCGAGAATATTCTCTCACCGTGAGAACTTTAATATGATGGAAACGTCGTGTGTACTGAAGAACGCTTCGCAGCGTGTGTTCAGTAATGGAATTTGGTGGAAAATATGGTTTGGAGCAAATTGAAGTTGCAGCGCATTATTGCGGTACACGGGGAGCTACCAGCCGATAGACGGCGATGCGTGACGTGCGCCGCGTGTTCCAACATTGGCCATCATAAAGGGAAGTGACATATACATTTGTTTGTTCATTTTTTAATTTTTTTTTATCTGCAAGCATCTGTCGAAGACCAAGTTGTGTCTCTAGTTATAAGATGATAAGGTTAAAATTTCTTACGACAGAATGCGCATTCAGTGTGGATGAGTAGTCAGATTGCATTATAATTTTCAGTGTGAATGATTGTTTTTTTTTATCTGTAGGGTTTTTTAATATTGAGTGGATTGTTGATTGTTTGGGGTTATATTTTGTGTGCCGACAGAGGGCCTTGTTTTCCTCCATGTGTGTGATGTGTTGACATATTCAAAGAAAACACGTCAAAGAGAAAGTAAATAAATAATGATGAACACATCCAGGTTCATCAATAGCCTATATCTAATGTGTTGTAATTGTAGTATTTAGATGCCGACCCAGGCACGAACGAAACGGACCCTTTCTTCAACTCCGTATGGAGTGAGCGCGCGGACTACGACATGGTAAGAGACAGAGAGTGAGTAAAAGAGAAAATATATTACACTATCTATTTGTACTCGCCGTCACTGCTGTAGTCAAAGAGTTTCTTCTGGTCGCCGTCGTTGTTGCCGTAAAAGAGAGTTCCTCCGAGGTGCGCCGCGATACTTATGGTACTCGCGCCTGGGGAAATTTTGGAGGGGTGCATATTCTCCTGCTTTCGTGACCTCCCGGAAAAACATTACTCACTAGTTCGGGCGTCGCAGTTTGAAAAGCTGTGGGCAGATGGCGCGTTTACCGGCCATCGCTCCGCCGCGTACCCTAGTCCTCTGTTAGTGGGCTTCTTTACATAGCTGATGGTGGCGTTATGGGGTTGTCTAACCCCGTGACGTCTGGCCTCTTCTCCCTCTCTGTATATATATATACATATATATATATATATATATATGCTCTTATATATATATATATATATATATATATATATATATAAGCTGCGAGTTTTTTTTACGGCTGACGCCGCTTCTCGCTTCTCAGTTTCCACCTCTTCCGATCTTCCCAGTCTCCATCCTTGAGGCCTCTTGCCTCCATTTCTTCTTGGATGTTCTTTCTCCAACTTCTTGGTGGTCTTTCACGCTTCTTCCGCTCTGGAGGTGTCCATGCCCAGATCTTGTTAGGCCAGCTATTGCTTCCCATACGTTGGAGATGTCCATACCAATTCAATCGTTTTGTTCCAATTGACTCCAAGATGCTGGTCTCCACGTTCATCATTTGTCTAATTGTTTCATTTCTAATGTGATCCATCCTGGACACCCGGCAGCACCTTCTCCAGTAGTCCATTTCAAGGGCTATCAACCTACATTTATCCCTTTTGTTCAATGTTCAAGGTTTCAGCTCCATAGGTACTTATGCTCTGTACGATGGTCTTAAAGATATGAGATTTCTTCCGTTTTGTGACGTTTTTGCTCGACAGGTGGGAGTTTAACTGTCTTATCACTCTCCTTCCCTGTCCTATCTTGTTGTAAATGTCATCAGAGCTGCTTCCCTTCGAGGAGAGGGTAACTCCAAGGTACTTAAAAGTTTCACTTTGTTTAATTTTCCCTGTAGCGACGTCCAGATCCCCATATTCTTTATCTCCTGCTATCATATATTCCGTTTTTTAAGGTTTATTGTGAGAACCCATCTTTCATACTCCTTTTGTAATTTGCGAAACATATAACTTGCATCCTCTTCGTCTCCAGCTATAACCACTTGATCATCGGCAAACAGCAGAGTGTACAGTATATCATTTCCTATTGGCAATCCCATTCCGCTACACTTCATTTTCCAATTTTTAAGAGCTTCTTCAAGATAAATTTTAAATAAGAGAGGAGCTAATGAGCAGCCTTGTCTTAACCCCTTGTTCACTTGAAATTCTGAAGAGAGTCGTTTACCTACTTTGACAAAGCTGCTATTATCGCTATATAGCATTGATAGCATTAATATAGGTTGTCTCGATACCACTTTCTTTCATGCTTGGCCATAACTTATTTAATGGCACTGTATCGTATGCCTTTTGCAGGTCAACAAATATGAGATGGACATCCCTTCCTCTTTCAACTTGTTTTTCTATTAGATTTTTTAAAGTGAAGATACCATCAATACAAGACCTTCCTACCCTGAAGCCATTCTGTTCCTCTAATTCTGTATAATGATGTTCAATTATACATTTGAGGATCCTACCGTAAAGTCTTGCTACTGTGCACATTACGCTTATCCCATGATAGTTGTTGCAGTCTCGCTTACTTCCTTTCTTATAAATTGGAGTAATGAAGGCCCTTTTCCATTCACTAGGTGGGTCACTTAACTGTAGACTCTAATTAAAAATTGTTGCCATTATTTCCATCACACTATCAGGTGCTGACTTTAAGAGTTCTACACTGATATTACCTGATCCCGGGGCCTTTCTATTCTTCATGAGGGCCAAGGCTGCTCTTATTTCATTTGGGACAATAGGCATTGTAGGTGTTTCTACACCACAACAGTTAATATACACTAAACAAATAAAATGACCATTGATATAACACAGTTGGCATTATTAGTGTGTGGGTCTTGCATTACGAGTGTTTTATATTTAATATTTGTGTTCGAACAAGCTAAAGCTTATTTTGTTATTAAATATATTAAATAAATCACACATCGTAAATCTACGCACATTTTGTTATATGATACAAGGTAGGTAACCCTGCCATTTTATTTAAATGAAAATGTATGTATTTTCTTTGTAATACAATACAGTTGGCGCCAAACGCCAAACGCCAAACGCCTCGGCCGCTTTACGGCCAACAGTCGGTAGGGAGTTGAACTCCGTCCCGGCAAATTGCCGGTTGGGACTCGTTCCGAACCGTCTATTACGTGTTCGCCCATGGCTTCTTGAAGTGACGCCAGTTAACTGTAATTAATTCAGTCAATAGCTTGTGCACTACGGTTTTATACTGTTATACAGTGTTCTCGTCTCTGTATTACGCTCGTAAATATGTTCCTCAACATACAGAAAAGATATCCACGTTGTGAACTGTAAATGTGTAACAAAGATATTTTAATAACAAAATTTGATTAAAGAATTGTCATCCCAACCGGGACACATGACAGAATCTCCTGGTTTACGGCTAGTTGTTCTAGTTCTGGTCGCTCTGTCTCAGACTCGGTCGGATGACAAATGTTTCAACAAATTTTATCGTTAAAACGGCGTTTGTTATGTGAAAATATAATCAAGCACTTTTTAGACACAACTGCAAACGAGTGTACATCTCTAAACAACTGAGATACGTCTCATTCAGGGAGGCGGCGTGCGCGGGCGGGGGGTTGGAAAACTGCACCACGACCACCACGTAGCCCACGATGGGGCCGAGCAGCCCCATGAAGAACGGCAGATCGAGAGCCAACACTCCGCCCAGGTGGAACCGCACGGGTCGAGCTCGCAACTGCAGCAGGAACAGACGCACCTCCTGCTCGAGATCCCTTCGCCCGCGGGCGGCGAGCAACAGGGCGAGGGCGGCCCCGCCCGCGCTCCCCGCCTCCGCGCCCGCCGCCGCCGCGCCGCCCGCCGCCCACGCCCCCGCCGTCCCCTGCACGCCCTGCACCGCACACCCCACCAGCACAACGCCGATCAGCACCCACGAGTGGCCGTACTGCAAGGCGAGCACCAACATGTGCAGCCCGCAGATGAGGAGGAACATGACGCGGGAGTACAGGCAGAAGAGGCTGCGGCTGAACAGTTCGTTCAACAGAGTGCACATTTCTTGGATGTGGAAGTGCATTTTTCGGAGGGTTTGTACTTGGCTTTTGATGTTAAGGGAATCAAACATTGGTACATTTGTCTTAGTCTGAACAAGAATAAGCTTTCTTGTGATGTTCGTTTCGGGGTCAACCCCAACTCCATTCATTGCATCTCTTCGTTGAACATTCTCCACCATATTCCATATGCCATCGTTTATTATCATGAACTCATATTTCATAATAACAGTGAAAATAAAGAAAATATGGGCTACATAAGAGACAAAAAAGAATACCATTGCCCAGAAAAGAAGTGTTAGGATTGGTACTTCATTTCTTTTAAGTTTTATGAGCGTTACCTCAAGCAATATAACCAACAAAAAACATGCTTGTACAGCAACAATAGAAAAACGACGTATCGCGTGAGGTAATGGACGTGCTACATCTTTTCGATTTCCTTCCACAATTGTAAGGAGATACAGTATCCTCTCCCATTTTTGCATTGTTCCTTTTCTGTACATTGACAAACACCAAAACATAGGTACAGCTACACCAAAACCATCCGCCATCATTGGCATCACATATCCTATAACACCGGTCTCTTTTATGGATTCTGCGTGCATTTTATTTTGTAAATGATCCACACAAAACGACGACACCATGAAACACACTATGATTGTTGAAACAATCAGAGGAATTTGGCTGCGAACAACTTGCAACGGAGGCTTCAGTGAATAAGGTACTAGACCTAGCATTTTTGCTACGCCTAGAAATGACGCAGTTTCACGCAGACATATTGGTAGAAGTTTCGCAGAATTCATTGTTGGAGTGTAGAACCTTTTCGTTGTGGTACGTTCAGAAGACAGGTGGATTGTATTAGGCATTTTCATGCAAACACAAAGAAAGCAGTTCTTATCGGTTTTAATAAATGTTGAAATATTTAAAACAATCAAATCAATTTACGAAATAACATACAATATTCAAACGTCCAAAAAACATATTTCGCATCGAAAATCATGTTTACATACCCAATTGTAAAAGCAATTACCTTAATTACACGCATATTCAAATTATTAATTCTTCTACAGAATGCACTGGGAATCGATTAAAAACGAACTTGATTTCAGACGTATTCTATTATTAATTTTTTGAAATAGAAAAATTATTGATTACAACTTGCTAAAACTTCGAAGTTTAATTTCTCGCCGCATTAATATTAATAACTTAGAGATATCGATTTCAATGAATTCTTTAGAAGGGGAACAATTTCAATAGGCGAGTAATTAAGGTAATAGATGCAAATAGGGCACACCAACTAGGTTCATTCTCTAGAGAAAACTATAATTTAGAAATTATAGAATCAGTAAATTATCTTGAATACTTTTAAAAATATACATTTTTAGCTGCAAATTTGCAACTTAAAATGTCAATTGCTGGAATGTACGTTTTAAAGTTTGCTGCCATAAGACTCATTACGAACATGGATCACCTATTGGCCTGCGTCATTCACGTTACTCTTACATCACAGCAAAAGGCAACCTTCCAAACGCTTGAAAAATTGAATATTTGGATTTAAAATGTTAAAAAATTCAAGGATTTTCATTTACGTCATTTAATATCTAATTGGTTGATTGACTTTTTCGTGTTTCCGGGCGCGTAAACTGCTTTAGTCATTAGTACCGTAAGTGTGCATGCTTTTTCTCGGAAGATAGCGGTGATATATCATTAAGCAAAAAATCACTATCATAATTGTAGGACGCCGAACGTTTTTTAACCTTTTAAAATTTTCAAAAAATCAGTTTTCTACGAAAATGAGAATTGGACCATTTTCTTAAACGTTCTTCACACTATCCAACAACAAAATTTCATCAAAAACGATGTAGCCACTTTTTTAATTTTGTAAATGTCCCAGAGACTTTATATAAAGTACCCCCAAAATTAAAATATTATAAATTGGAATAATAGAAATTTATATACACACCTTTCTGACCCTTTGCCAATTGCACGTGGAGTCCCTCAGTGATCGACTTTAGGCCCTATTCTCTTCCTAATATAAGTAAACGATGTGCCCTCGACGATTCGAAACGGAAGAACGGTTCTCTTTGCGGATGATACGAACTTTCTTTGCAATAAAGAAAGCGTAAATAGCACAATATCGGATGTTTCAAACTGGTTTTGGAATAAAAAAATTAATAGCAAATGAAAACGGTTTTAATGCAGTTTTCCGTTTCAAATATACAATTCTGTACTCCATTGAAAATGAACAGTTTACCATTGACTGATGTTAAGGCAACAAACATTTTAGGTTTCTTAATTCAGTCAAACCTCAAATAGAATGTCCATTTAAATGAATTGAACACAAAATTAAGCTCATTATGCTACACGTTCAGAATTCTTTCAAATTCAGTCAGCCTTCATACTTCTCGTTGTGTATATTTCGCGAATGTTCATTCCCACCTCAGATATGGCATAATATTCAGCGGAAAGACATCTTATAGTTCCCAGACTTTTAGATTATAAAAAATAATTGTACGATTTATAACCAAATTCAACCCACGAAATTCTTGTAAGCTTTTCTTTATTATTCTAGGAATTTTACCTTGTCTCTTGATTTACGAATCAGTAGTTTTTGTCTAAAATGACTTGCTTAAGGACGGGAATATATTTTCAGAAAACACCGATGTCTATAACTATAACATTCGACGTACTAATCATATTCATCAGGTGACAGTATCAACAGCTCATTACAAAAAAATCATATACAATACATGTACATTATTTTACAACACTGCCAGATAACATTAAACGATTAAATTCGATAGAAAAGTTTAAATCTCAAGTAAAATCGTTTATGCTCTATAACAGTTTCTATAAAATTAGTCTATACTGAGGATCAAAAGATCATTAATTTTAACAGTGATATTTAATGCATTATTTACTATTTGGACTGTATAATTCTAAACAACCGGCCAGGCTCCGGGTTCCGGGTCAATGACCCCCATCTCGATCATTCCCATCCCCATCTCCTATTTTTTGTCCAGTTTCCCTGATGCTTTGAGCAAATGCTGAGATGGTCCCTTGTTTTGCTGCTGGACATAAATTTAACTTCATTATCTGTTGCACATCTTCTAGAATTCAGTGGGAAATATAGTTAATCAAATTATCGTTTTCCATTTTGTCGCGTCAGGAAATATTATTTTTTGGTAAAGGACATGATGAGGGATAAGAGACCAAATTTATTGCTGATTTACCCTTGAAAATTATCCCGCTGTGATTCTTGTTTGTTATATCAGTTGAATTTTTTGTTGTACATCTTCATGTTCTGAAGATTCTGAATGTTCAAAGTGACTCCCATTAATATCGTCCGTGTCGCTGAACTGCTGACCGAGTGTATACATTTTGGTCCCCTTTGTATTTTAGTGGCGTTATATCTATATATAGTGGACCATTATGGCAGTCATGGTGGAAATACATGGGTGAGCTACTCCGGTGCACCGATTTTTGCTCGTTCTGCGCAGCACCCGTTTGCGTCATGAACCACGTGACCACAACATGGCACTTCCTTTGAAAGTGACAAAGTCACAATATTCAACGGTGATCAACCAAAAATTACGTGTTGAAGGTGTATAATATAAGTAAAAATGCAATATTTTTAAACAAATGCTTAATATACCTGTTTTAATAACATTGAACAAGGTGATAATTTGATCTATCTGCATTTGAAATTCCCGTTAAACGATCTCGTTAAAATACAAATATCATTGATAGAATTCTTGGCTGTCCGGGATTAGCCGCGTCATGGTCGATGGAGCTGACATTTCGGCCATCTTATTGTGGCCTTCTTCAGAGCTATACTGCTGTTATCTATCTGCATTTGAAATTCCCGTTAATATTGTGACGCAAATATCATGCCTGAAGCACATTGGCTGAAGTCGTATATGACGCGAATAACTCAGCATTCGCTTTCCATCACGGTGGCAATATGATATATCGTTCAGCAGTTCAGCAGTATAGCTCTGAAGAAGATCACAATAAGATGGCCGAAACGTCAGCTCCATCGACCATGACGCGGCTATTCCCGGACAGCCAATAATTCAATGACTCCGGCCGCGGAAGCCCCAGAGGCGAACAGCGACACACTACGGAAAGGACCGAAACCGACATATCTACGGAAAGGACCGAAACACGTCGCCTTCACCTTCCGTGCGCTGCCTCACGACACGCTTGCTACCTTGTGCGAGCAAGCGGAGACAGCCGAACGCGGAGGGGAAGACTCGCCATCGGCCGAGGCACGCGTGGGCAACGCGACGCCGCGCCCCTCCTGCGACGCCTCCCAATGGGCCTGAGCGCCACGGGCACTTTGAGCCAAATCAGTGCCGTGGTCAACAGAAAAACAGAAGTCAGTGCAGTGCTGTGGGAATGAATGGTTATGTATATAATGAATGAATGGTTATGTATATAATGAATGCGTGAATGAAAAATAAATTGGAAAAGAACCACCTAGAAAACCCTTCCAAAACTTTTAGAATTAAGAAAAAAATAACAATAACATTTGTCGTGTAAATTAAGTATGTCAAAGTGCTACTACATAATTATTAAATTAAGCCAGATTTAAGCCAGAATTAAGTTAGCTTTAGCTAGTATTAGCTTCCTTACCTCTCTCTCTTAACTGCTTAAGCCGCAAGGCAGCAGCGTAATTTGTACGCCAGTATTAAATAAATTCCCGCATCTTCAGGGTTACTGTGGAGGGGAAACAAAAAAAAGGTCCCGGAAGCCTACGACTCCAAATATCATTGACAGATTTTTGTCAATGTTTGGACAACCGTCTCTTGGAGTGCGGTGCCCACTGTATAGAGGCGGCCGTTATAGGGAGCGGCGGCGGCGGCGGCGCGGTCGCCACCAGGCCTTCGGGAAAGGGAGGGGGGCGGGTCGCACGTCGCGCACGGGGCGTCAGGCGGGTGGCTGGCGGCGTGCCAATGGCCCTGGCGCAACGCCCCCGCTTCCCACCCGGACGAAGGTCGAATTCCCCCCCCTCCCATCGCCGCCAGGAGCACCCCGTCAAACACAGCCGCCGCCTCCACAGCCACTGACGTCTCTTCCTCCCCCGCCGCCTCCGTTGCCTCGGCCTTTCTCGCCGCCCCCGCCACCTCCGCCGACCGGTTGAAGCGGCGCAGGGCAACAGCTGTTGTCACTGCCGCGTCTCTGAACAGGATGTCCTAAGGTTCGAGTACCGATGGTGGCGGACTAGCTAGATCGAATTCAGCTACTGTCTGGGCGAGAATTCGAGAGACTAGCTGCTCTGATCGGTGATTTTCCATGGTTTCTTTTATCAACACCTGACGAATGACGGAGCATTAGCCTAACAAACGGGTCAGGGACTGCGCGAGGTCTTTCCATCCCATTCCATGTCCTATCCTCAAACCTACCTTATTCGCGCGTACACGTTTTGTGAGTCCTTTAACATGTGTAGTCACAATCAATGTTTTGTGAGCCCCTGCTACCGCAAAATTGATTGGATTCAGAACGTCTCTCTGTCCATCCGTCTGTATGTCAACCCTACCGCCTAAGCCGTTAAGCCGATTTTCTCGAAAATTGGTATTCCTCATCCATCTGAACCAACTCGAGCCTCCGTCAGTTTACAGCAAATATTTTAATTTTGTGGGTTACTTTACATGAAGTCTCAACATTTTCAAAATTTCTGAAAAATGACTTCAAAAGTTTTACAAACTTTGTTTTCTGATAGCGAGAGAAAGCTTAAAAGAATGGTATAGATCTCATTTTCGTTAAATTTCCTGAGTTTTTGAAAATTACAAATGTTTAATTTTTTCATTGCCCTCCTACAACTATACAAGATTGACATTTTTCTCAATGAAATATATTCTTTTTAGAAAGATCTTGCAATAAGAGCAAGTACAATTTTTCGATTTGAGTAATGAGTAGTTTTCGCGTAATTTTGTCAACAATTTAGGCAATTCTTAAACAATATTTTTCTCAAAAACCGGTCCACTATTATTTTTTTCGTATATATCAAAGTAAGGTACAAAATAACGCTAATCCCCTTGTCAAAAAACTTGTTGTATTTTCGAAAATCGCAAAAAGTTTACAATGCAAAAATACAATATTGAACACACAGATTTTTTGTTTTAAACGAAGTCTTTCTAAGAAACCAGTTCTTTAAAAAATATTATGTTCACTTTTTTTAAAAGAGTAATTTTCGCGTAATTTCTGCTTGAAGTTATTGCATAGAAGAAGAATTTTCCCCAGATCGTTCTATATTTTTGCTCGAAGTTATTGCAAAGAAAAAAATATTTTCCCCAGAACGTTCTATATTTTTTCCTCGATATTTTTTGCCGAGGATGGTACAAGTAACGCGTGAATGAGTAGTGCAGACCCAATTTTTTCTGAATTTTCAAAAATTGCACATTAAAAAACAATGCAAGAGAGTTTGCGCTGGTGGTGAACCACTAGTTTGGTATAAAACCGTATCACCTCCTCACCTGCACCAATTTTTATGTAGTTCTACACATGAAACACTTTCTCGTATTTGTAATGGTTATGTAAAATAACACTAGATTTTGCAATTGATTTTGCTTGTTAATAATTATGAATACCTATTGTATTTCAGCTATTGTGTGCGAAATATATCTTCATCAAGCTGCTGAAATTACAGCAAATCATTCTTATTTACTAAGTAGGCTACTTCATAAGTAAAAATGACCGTTTTTGCATGCATGGACAATAGTGTGCTTAATATTATGCATAATAGTGTTCTTATATTTAGGTAAAATAAATTGAATAATGTTCGTTGCCAAAGCAGCAATGGCCGAAAGCTTCTTTGGATTAAAATAATCATCCTCGAACTCCAAGATTTGGATGGAAACCAAGTATTTTTTTCTGTACTAATTATAGCCGAGGAGAAATAAAAATTACTAATTGCAAACATAACAGTTGTCTAAAACTAAATAAATGCAATAAATTGGGTGAATATACAATGAATAGAGGCCAAGCATAATACATAGGATCAGAAGAAACAGGCGCAGGGAGAAAGATAGAAATTGATAACTTGAGTAGTAGTTAACACGATGTTGCTAGGCACATCCTATTTTTTTATAATTATGTTTATTGTTTGAATGATGAGTACATGGTTCAGTAATTATTACTTTTTCACATGTATTTAGAAAGGATTATAACTAACCTAATCTAAAACTAATTCTCATATAACTCTAACATTGGTTTTGGAT